>JAKCPI010012840.1:0-15864 GCA_023213315.1 Euborellia annulipes | reverse complement strand
ATAAAAATCAATTAACTGAGTGAAAAACTCAAAAATAAAATGATAAAATTTATTCAGAGTCGAAATAATATTAAATTTTATATACTACACATATAATCATAATATTATAAATCAAATTGAGATAATAATAAAACGAAAATGATTATTAATGGTGAGATGACGACCATAGATTATTTAAATTCCCTTTATTAGGCCAACTTTTATTTTTTTGTTTTTTTCCTTATCGGGAAAAAATCCATTCCTGAATG
Source organism: Euborellia annulipes (assembly GCA_023213315.1). Taxonomy (NCBI): domain Eukaryota; kingdom Metazoa; phylum Arthropoda; class Insecta; order Dermaptera; family Anisolabididae; genus Euborellia; species Euborellia annulipes. The sequence goes on along the minus strand of JAKCPI010012840.1, from coordinate 15,616 downwards.
TTCGTTTCATTCAACTACTTCAGATAAGATTCAGCTACAGCACGCAATCAAATGATGATTCATTTCGCAGTAAGATCCCAATCCCTAATAGCAACATAAACAATAATATGCCCAAAATGTTATAATCAGGGCCAGATACTTGTTCATTTTACACAGAGATGGCAACTAAACAAGAACAGACTGTCTCCTTAACTCTGAAACAGGGAATCCTTCGAGGCCGAATCGTCGCCTTGTCTGAAAAATTGGGTGGTGGGGCATTTTTACAGCTTTCAGGGGGGCCCTTTTGCACAACCGCCAATCGGAGAACTTCGCTTCAGGTTAGAATTATATTTTAAATATGCCTATTTTCAATTCTGCTGTTTACATTTTTCATTCACTCAAAGATCAAGAAAAAGAAATACTCAAGCAAATCCACAGAATAAATTACTTTTGAGAAATGCGTTTTTATATTATAATAAAATTTGGAGTTTGGCCAAGTAATATAAGTATCTCTGAAAAAATCCGCGTTCGATTATTCTAAATATCTATTTCTGAATCATACGAAGACAATAATTAGTTTGATTTGTTTCTGATAACTTTTTCTTATATTAAGGCCCCTGTAGGTGCATCATCGTGACAGGAGTACGCGATGCTTTCACCGAAGGGCCTTGCAGCGTGCAAAAAGAATGGATGACAGGCACAAACAAAATGATTGGAGATGAGGACTGTCTCTATCTGAACGTGTATGTCCCTGGTAAACGCCTTTGGAATTGTTTCAATTTTGCCTGTGATGGTGTGGATCCATGGAGGTGGTTTCGAAGAGGGCTCAGGCGATACTGATCTCTACGGACCTGAGTTCTTTATGGGAAATGGCTCTGTCATCTTGGTAACCATCAACTATCGAGTTGGTCCTCTAGGTATGTGCTTCTTTTAGAGTTGGTAAGAACGATACAATTCCAATTGAATTAATTTCCGGAAATGGGCTGGCTATCCAAAACCAAAGGCGAATACAAGAGCAACTGGTTCTTGGTTAAGCGACTTGAAATCTTATTTATTAAAGAATCTCATTAAATATCCCACATTTAATCATTTTATTATGAAATTTTTTTGATTTTCCTTCATTTAATAATAAAATGGAGAAATCTGGTTGTTTCTTGATGGCTGGTTATTATGATATGAGGATGTGGCATAAGGGCAGCCAAGGCGAAAAATAAAATAAAAATCTATTTTTTTGTCGAAGAAATCTGGTTTATTTTTTTGATAAGATTTACTACTTTAAAAGGAATTTCTTAATCATGAATGAAGAATCCGTCACTAACAATAAGTAGAAATCTAAAAATTTATATTAATCTTTGAATAAATTTAAAAAAATAAATAAATAGCTTCATGTTTTATTCGATGAATCTTTTTACTTTCTCTTACCTCTATATATGTTAATATATATAGAGAGAAAGTATTGGATTTATGTCAATAATTCGGTGTCAAGATTTTGATGGATATATACGTTTTCAGTTTTTTTCGATTTTATCAAAATTCGCTCAAACGATTTTGATTAAATTTCAAAAATCAATTATTATATATTACATTATTATTATATTTTACATGCTTTAAAATGTATATTCTTATTTTGCTCTCAAAATTGTTTGAAGACCACTTTACTCTTGGACTTCATAAGATAGGAGAAATGGTTGCCATGGTAACAAAATATAAATACATGTTTATAAATTTTACATCTTCAATTCTAATATATCGGCGGAAACTAAACATATACCAACACAAAAAAATCTGGTGTGACAAGCTCAGAACACAACTTTCAATTACCGAAGGTAAGAGAAAGTTGTGTGTTGTGCTACCAGTAACACCAGATTTTTAATTTTTTTTACAGATATAAGTACCCCTTATCATTTTCTCTTGTATAATTATTTCATTATTAAGATTATTATTAATTAAGTTTTGTTTTATACAATAGAAGAAAGGAGCAGGCAGCCAAGAAATCAAACTATCTGTACAGGAAACACTTTCGGTTTTAATTAAATAAGGCCATCATCAGTCCTTCAGATAAAACAATTTTATGACAAACTTAGCGCATCGTATATAAGCTGATAGCATTGCATTGTATTTTGTTCAAATAAATTATGAATAATAACTACACACCCACTAACAACTCCACAATTTGATTCAATGCTGTGTCATTTAAATTCATACTCTCAATAATGGACTGAAGATGGCCTTATCTAATTAAAGCCGAAATTGTTTCCTGTACAGAGAATTTTATTCAGGGGAGAATGCTTATCTGGCTGCCTGCTCCTTTTTTACTTTCTCTTACCTCTATATATTGTTAATATATATAGAGAGAGAAAGTATTGGATTCATGTCAAAAATTCGATGTCGAGATTTTGATGGATATACACGTTTTGAGGTCTCCTGAATCCAAAAAGTGGTTTTCGCTACATGGTCTGTCTGTGTGTGTGTGTGTCTGTGTGTCTGTCTGTCTGTGTGTCTGTGAACAAAATATCTCAATAACGGAAAGAGCTAGGAGGCTGAAATTTTATATTTAAATTAGGCACCCCCCACCTGGGACGTGACACGAAGCTTTTGAACAATATCGACCAAAAAGTACTAGTACTTTACTGATGCACTTTTTCAGTTTTTTTTTTCGATTTTCTCTAAATTTGCTCCAACGATTTTTTTTAAAATTCAAAAAATCAATTATTTTTTAGATGCTCTTTAAAATGTATATTCTCATTTTGTGATTGAATTCTGAAGACCACTTTACTCTTGTACTCCATAGAAAGATAGGAGAAATGGTTGCCATGGTAACAAAATATAAATATTTTCCCATACTTATAAATTTTATATCTTGAAAATCGAATGTACCCTACTGTCGGAAACTAAATACATGTCGACACAAAAAATCTGGTGAGACAAGCACAGTACACAACTTTCGATTACCGAAGGTAAGAGAAAGTTGTGTGCTGTGCGCCAGTCACACCAGATTTTTCTATTTTTTAAACACAACAGCCACTTTATTTCTACTGTAATTTTTTTAAAATATTTTGGATCTCTTTTTCAGGATTCATGTCTCTGGGTACAGAAAGGATTCCTGGAAATGCAGGTCTTGAAGACCAAGTGTTGGCTTTGAAATGGGTACAGGAGAACATCCTTTGGTTCCGAGGAGACCCTGACAATGTCACCATCTTCGGCGAGAGTGCTGGAGGAGCTTCTGTTCATTATCTCTTGCTCAGTCCTTCCGCCAAAGGTTAATCATTTTATTTTTTCGATTTAAATAAATCTTAATGTAATGAATGAATTAGAAACCTTTCTTATAAAGGCTTTATTCATCTTTATCAAACTCTTTTTCACAAATATAAATAGTTTAAGTCAACATAATAAACAATACTATAACAACTATCACATTTAATAATTAGGTTCAAATGATTAAATTTTTCAACAAAAAATTCTACTAGATATAAACAGAAGCAGAAATGTTCAATTTTGCATTTATTTTAAAATATAATTTTCGTTATTAAAACCAGGTCTTTTTCATCGTGGGATTCTCCAATCTGGATGCGCATTAAATGGCCCAGCGGATAAAAATCAAAATAAAAAACACACGATAAGACTTGCCAAAGCCCTTGGTTGCGATTCTGAAGATCTTGATGTCATAGCCGATTTTCTACAAAATGTTCCTGCATATACACTCACTGAAAGAAAAGCGGAAGCGCTCGAAGACGTAAGTAAGTCTTTTAGAATCACAAACCAAAGTGTAGGATTATTATGTCAAATTCGTATAATGAGCTCTGTGAAATCTGTCTGTCCTTTTGCATTTCATGAAAAAAGCAAAGCTCAAAATATGTTAGGGCCAAATTATTTGCAAACACAGATATTTCTTTATTGGAGATAAAACTCTCACACATTCAAACATTTGGCAGCATTTGATGGTGTTCATTCCTGGGTGAATCTCGGTACATTAAGAAGAAAATAAAAGAGTGTTCAAAATAAAATGCCAAAAAAGTCCTTAATAAAAATTACGTTAAAATATATAATAAAACTATTAAACTCTCGATGTTTTTACTTTCTCTTACCTATATGTATATGTTAATATACATATTTAAGGCTTATAGAGAGAAGTATTGGTTTCATGTCAAAAAATTCGATGTAGAGCGAGCGTGTCATTCTGTGTATGTGTGTTCAATAAACTAAAAAATTCTTCAGATCAAAAAAAATGCACCTCGATTTTCTGATTTATATAAAAGCGAGGATATATGAAACAAATAAAATTCTGTAGGGGTTTTATTTAAGTGAAAATATTTCCTCGCTTTTATATAACTAAGAAAAGCGAGGCGCATTTTTTTTATTTCACCTCGACTCCGATGTTTTTGGATGAGATAAATATTAGGTCTATATATGAATATTTACTTGAAGGATCCGCTTGGTCACACTCGCCGAAGATTGAAGACTCGTTGATCAGCCTCCATAGTCCAACCATCCCACAACTAATAGAAAAAGAGAAAATAAATATTAATGCATATGAAGACTCATAAAAAAAATGAATGCATTCTATTATATTAATAATTAACGTACCATGTAGACTGCTTCTTCCAACGATGTCGTAATCTCTTACCTATTGTCCAATTAGATCTTGGGCAATAGGTTTTTAAAAATAATTATATAAGAAATGTTCTATAAAAACTTTCGGAATGGCATTTGATTCGAGAATCGAATTTGTTTGAATATCGTCGTCCAACCTGAAATACTGCAAGCCGCATAAAAGAACTTCGTTCAAAAACTTTGCTTTTTCACCAACCATCACTGGCTATTTATTATGAAGTGTGGTGTAACTAAGCACATCACTCATCTCTCTTTTAGTTCTTCGATAATTCGATAATCATTTTTTATTTATTTATTAAGCGTCCTAAAAAAAATTAAAGTATTGGTTTTTATACAAGTGAATTATATGTTAAAGGTCAAATGCATTTATTAATATTTACCTTTTAATTCAAAATTTTTGCTCTTCTTTCAATAAATCACACTCACATATTCACTTAAGTAATAAATTTCAACACAAAAAAGTTTTATTTTCATTTACTAAAACAAAAAAAAGTGTTTGTAGTAAAGGAAAATAATAATAGAAAAAAAGAGCAAGAAAGTTTTGACTTTCTTGTCTAATAGAAATAAAAAAAACCGTAAACCGGGAGTCTGAAGAATCAGTGAGAATGAACGTGATTTTTTGGATTACGGACAAAAGAGTGAGGGGGCCAACCTGTAAGAGATCCTACCTAATCTACAATCACAAATTACGAAGAAATAAATGTGTGTGACCCCGTCCCCACCATCAGATCGGTGGAGCCCTCGGGTATCCTTATGAATCAAAGAGAAAATCATTCATTTTAGCCCTCTGTATGGATCCTAAATAAAAAACAAATCAAGGGTTCCTACCAAAAAACGAAGTAGCTAATGATTAGAGAATGGTCACCTGAAGCTAATAAACAACAACAAAACAACAACAACAACAAATATCCAACAGAGGCCTAGAATGAAAGAGATTCTCGTTGATTTCTCCACTAATAGATTCACGGGGAGTAGCTGCAAGTTCAAAAACAATAAAAATTCCTCTCGTTGGCATGGTGCACCCACCACCCTTTATATTCAAATTATTTAACTACAATTGAAGGTGTGAAAATAAATTTTCTAAATTATAGTAAATCATTTGAAAAGTGAATACCATTTAAATTTGTATTTCCGTTTAAAAATCACAACTTAAGAGCCTGGGTACCAAGTTGATGTTGAAATCCATCCATATCCTTTGCACCATGCTAAAACTTACATTTGTTCTAAGGCTGCTCGAAGTTCTCGACATCTGTAAAAAAAAAAAAGGAACAAATTAGTAATTTTGTATTTTGTTGCTATTTATGCATTTGTGTGTGTGTGTGTGTGGTAGAGGGGCTATCAGAGGAGGGAGAGTGAGGTAAGACGAAGAGCCTCTCAATATTTGGGGCCAAGTTTAGACAAAAATATAGGAAAAGAAAAGGAATGTGGAAAGGAATTTAAGCTACTATAAAAAAGTAGGAAAAGTAGAAAAAAAATCCAATGCTATTTTCTCTACTTTTCACTATTTGGGTCTCGAATTGTCTCTGAAAGGTCATGTGTTTAAATGTTAGAATAATAAAAAAATATTTACCTTGGAGGGTGCTCGAAGTGACACGAAGCTGCTCAGCATCAGCTCCACACAAACGCACAAACACTAACATTAACACTGAATCACTATTACACTGGAGACACACACGCACATCTGAAAATAAAAAGAAAATATTTATTAGAATATCACTTAATTTCAATTGAGATAATAGTCACTAGCAAGGAGAGAAAAAAACAAAAATTTTATTTATTGTTTAGGTCATTATGGAGCTAAATTTGAAATTCCATTTAAATCGGTGAAGAAACAAAGGAATTAAATATAAACCACTGCATACAAACACGCCAAGCATTTATAGATATAGAGGTAAAAGCAAGTAAAAAAAAAATTCCGTGGAAATAAATCTCTTCCTAATAGATATCTATTTTAAAAATATTCGAGTGCAAATTGAATAGAAAGATCCTCCTTATGTATTGAATAGGTGGGTTCAACTTGTCTGAACAGGTTTAGTCCGGGCATGATGTCTCACTATATAAGATTAATAATATAGAAAGTAATTCAATCAAGTAGAGTTTAGCAAAAGTATTATATTTTACCAAAATTTGTTTCGAAGAGGGAAGAAATTTTTAAGAGGAGAGTCGAGAGTGTCGTTCGGATAGATAATCAAGAGAAAGAGAGAGAGAGAGAGAATATTCCCCTAGCAAGTGAGAGATGATTAGTGAATTCATGAGAGAGAATAATTTGAAATGATAAGGGATAAAATTATTCAATTGACAAAATGATACGAATTAAAAAATTCAGAGTCTTGTTTTTATATATTCTTTGTGAAAATAGCTTGGCTTGGATCATCGTATATTGAATAAGGATTTTTTATATACAAATATGAAATATTAATTATAAAATATATTTCAGTTTGCTTATTTATAATATTTTAATTAAAGTTATTCAACGATTTAGAAATAAAAATGTAAAATACCTTTAAAAGCAACGAGAAAGGCTAAGAGAAGAGAACCGTGCTGCAAGGAAGCAGCCATGTTGGATGGAGATGTTGATACAAACAACACAGAGACGATCTAAACACTATGAAGCCTCTCAGGCAACTAAGCAGGTGGCGTTGTGCACCTCCTTATTATTAAAAGAATAGGGCTCCAGAGTAGAGAGCTAGGCAAAGTGATTGTCCAACATTAATAAGCGAGCCGAATCTCAGCTGGGGATCGAATCTAAGCATTTGGAAGGGGAGGGGGTGATGACGTATTATCCTCCCCCTAAACTTTCCCGGGCTTGGGCCTGAAGCGATTATTAAAACATTACCCAAATCGCATCTTTGTTGGTCCGTGGAGGGCGCGCATTTAATAGAATTAAAATAAATGAATTAAAAAATAAAAAAACGAATTAACATCTATTTTTACTTTCTCTTACCAAGAAATATAAATATCAGCTTCTTGATTAAAATTGTCTCATATTGATTTTTATTATTTTTTTTCCAGACCAATGGATTAATGAACTTTATTTTCCCGCCATGTATCGATGGAAATTTAAAAGATAGTTTTCTACCTGAAGAACCGAGACAATTAATGGAAGTCGGAAACTTTACGCAAGTTCCACTTATGATTGGAACCAACTCATTAGAAGGATTCGTCTTCAATATGTGTAATTATCTCCTTCTTTCTTTCAAATCTAATTCAATTTAAATAATCTCAGTTTTACTATTTTTTTAGTTTTACTAAATTCTCCAAATTTTTTTGAGAAAATCAATCAAGATTTATCAATATTGATACCTAAAAATCTTTTAGAAGGCATGACGCCTGAGAAAAAACAAATTATTTTGGATCAAGTAAAGAAATTTTATTTTGACGATAAGACAATCACCGATCAGAATCTTCTTCCTTTATTCAAAGTAAGTGTATTTTTAGAAATTATTATAATTCTTGCCTAACTATTATAGGCTAATTGAATTTGTTAAAAAATAAATCCCCAGACGTCACATTTTCAATATCAGGAGGGATATAAATATGAGTCTTTTTTTTAAGGTATTTTTTGGCAACTGAGTCCATTGAATTTAAGAAGATATCAATTAGAACAAATTCAATTTGAAAAAAATTTAAAAATAATAGTATTTAAAATAAATTAATGACTTTTTTAAAGAGGGTTTTATTCAAAGATAAAATGAGTAATATAAGGAATTATAATTTAAAAAAAAAAAATATTTCAAAAGTTACATTGAATTTGTGCTCAATAAGTCAATCTAATTTGTTTATTTTTACTTTTTTACTCTTTTAGTTAGCATCAGATTTATATTTTTTGATTGGCATTTACGACATGGTGAAGAATTATTTAGAGGTTGCTCCTACCCAACCCGTTTATTTGTATCAATTTTCTTATGAGGGAAATCTAGGGTATTGGAAGAAACTCTGTTCTGGAGGAAAACCAGCCATTCCAGGAGTATGTCACGGTGATGAACTGGGCTACCTCTTCCAGGCGCATAAAATGACAGCAGAACCTAAACCAGGAAGCCGGGAATTCTACGTAATGGGATGGCTGATTGATATTTGGACTGATTTTGCTAAAATCGGGTTAGTCTTAATTATTTAATAATAATAAAAATTTTGATTTCCTCCAACTGGTGGCCGGGGGGCCTGGCAACGGAGAAGTTCAACAGTCACCACAATCGTTGCAGTTAAGCAATGCCAAGCCCGGCGAAAGCGCGGGATTGGTGACCTCAAGCAATCAGCGGTAGCCATAGGTACTATTGTATTGTAAATTATTTAAATAAATTGATAATCCTTGGCCTCTGTAGCCGAAAAGGGTTGAAAAAAAATAGACTTCCAGAATCTCTACTTTATCTAACAATATATTCTGTGATTTTTCAACTTCACAGAAATGATTATTTTGTTTAAATAGTTTTCGACACGTATTTATTTGAATCAGCTATTAATATTTAAAAACTTCGATTTGGACTTAACTAGTCATAGTTATATTCAACAGATTTTATGAGTATGTTTATTTTGTTGATGGGTCAAACATCTCCTTGGCCTTTGTCCACCGAGGACACGGTGGATGGCAAGTGAAAACACCCCATCTCTCGATAAGGCAGGAGATCCCGGGTTCCCCCAAGAGATATTTGGCCCACTAGCAAAATAAACTCATTAATTAAATAGAATGGTGTTCTAATGAGTACTTTTATTTATTCGTACTTATTTCAGAAATCCTTCTGAGAACGTCTCAGATAAATGGACGCCATATACCAAAGAAAATCAAATTTTCTTAAATATCAATTCTATTTTGAATATTGAAGAGGATTATTTCAAGGAAGGTGTAAAATTTTGGAATAAAATTCTTGCTGGTTAGTTAGTTTTATTAAATTATATATCTGAAAATGCTTATTAATACGAGGATTATTTTTTTCAATCGCCGATAAAACAAAATCAAAACAAGAGAGATACCGTAGTTCTAAAATGGTATTTGCAAAAGTTAAGTACAATACTTGCTATTTTTCCAATACTATTTCTAATAATATTGCAACCAATGCCATCTAAAAACCTGCATTTGTATGGAAGGGTTGGCCTCAGAGCCACTTTTTCCGACTCCAAAGGAAAGAAATAATCTCTACTATCAAAGTTGGAAGTCTGAAGAGGACACCGTTCTCAGGTCCGCTGTTGCCAAATGTTATTTAATATTTTGCCTGCTCTGGTTAGGATTGCCTGGACGTCTTGGGGTTAGAATAGGTTAAAGAAAAGAGTTTTGATTTTGTCCGGCGATTGTTCCTATGCGAAGATAAGGTGGAAAGGGAATTTAAAAAGAGTAGAGAGAGACGATAATGTTTGCAAGTGAGAGAGAGACATATATGTTTTCTTTGAAACAATTAAAGACACAAATAAATTTTTAAAAAAAATGGGAATTTAAATAATAATTGATTTTTAATCTAATAAAAAAGAAAAAGATTTAAATTCCGTTACCATGGCAACCATTTCTATCTTTCCTATGAAGAACAAGAGTAAAGTGGTCTTCAGAAGATTTCAACGGCAAAATGAGAATATACATTTTAAAGAGCATCTAAAAAATAATTGATTTTTGAATTTTAAAAAAAATCCTTGGAGGGAATTTTGAGAAAATCGAAGAAAACTGAAAAAGTACATCAGTAAAGTACTAGTACTTTTTGGCCGATTTTGTTCAAAAGCTTATTTTGAGCGTGTGGGAAGGTACCTAAGTTAAATATAAAATTTCAATCCGGTAGCTCAACTCCTTCATGCTAAAAATCTGTCCACACATACAGACACACACACACACACACACACACATACACACACACACACACACAGACCAATTTGCGGGACCCACTTTTTTGGACTCAGGGGACCTCAAAACATGTATATCCATCAAAATCTCGACATCGAATTTTTGACATGATCGCAATACTTTCTCTCCTATATATTTCATATATAGGCTAAGAGAAAGTAATAAATGGGAATTTAAATAATAATTGATTTTTTTTTTTTTTTTTTTAAACATTCACACTTTTTTTCTCATTCACACTCACACTCACACACACATTCATACAGTCTTTTCGGCAACTTAGGCCATATAAGACTTTGACGATAACCGTTGTAATTAATAAATCAATTTGGGGTTCAGGCATTTCTATTTAAGCCATCTGGTATCCAAATGGCTTAAATAAAATCTTCGGACTGCCTGGGTCCGAACCCGCGACGTTTGGTATAGGAGGTAGGCACGCTACCTACTACGCCACACCCGGGGGGCTAATTGATTTTACTTTCTCTTAGCCTATATATGAAATATATAGGAGAGAAAGTATTGCGATCATGTCAAAAATTCGATGTCGAGATTTTGATGGATATACATGTTTTGAGGTCCCCTGAGTCCAAAAAAGTGGGTCCCGCAAATTGGTCTGTGTGTATGTATGTGTGTCTGTGTGTCGTGCGTGTGTCTGTATGTGTGGACAGATTTTTAGCATGAAGGAATTGAGCTACCGGATTGAAATTTTATATTTAACTTAGGTACCTTCCCACACGCTCAAAATAAGCTTTTGAACAAAATCGGCCAAAAAGTACTAGTACTTTACTGATGTACTTTTTCAGTTTTTTTCGATTTTCTCAAAATTCCCTCCAAGGATTTTTTTTAAAATTCAAAAATCAATTATTTTTTAGATGCTCTTTTAAAATGTATATTCTCATTTTGCCGTTGAAATCTTCTGAAGACCACTTTACTCTTGTTCTTCATAGGAAAGATAGAAATGGTTGCCATGGTAACGGAATTTAAATCTTTTTCTTTTTATTAGATTAAAAATCAATTATTATTTAAATTCCCATTTATTTTTATTTTATTTCTGTTTTTAATTGTTTCCAAGAAAACATATATATATATATATCTCCCACTTGCAAACATTATCGTCTCTCTCTACTCTTTTTAAATTCCCTTTCCACCTTATCTTCGCATAGGAACAATGTTAATTTCCTATAGGGATTTGTATGTTAATTTCGATTCAAAAGGGGTCGTCCCCTTTGGAACTTTTTAGACATTTAAAATTTTTTTTTTCCAATTCTTGTGAAATTTTGTATTTATTTACGATTCTATATTGTGTATAAAATGTCCAAATATGAGATTAAAATTTTGAAAAATAACCATAGTTTATTTCAAGCAGTCAACATTTAAAATGCAAGTTTGAAACTAAGGTGCTATCGGAAACTAAATATATCTCGACACAAAAAATCTGGTGTGACCAGCACAGTGCGCAACTTTCTCTTACCGAAGGGTAAGAGAAAGTTGTGTGCTGTGCGCCAGTCACACCAGATTTTTTAATCTAATAAAAAGAAAAAGATTTAAATTCCTTTACCATGGCAACCAGTTCTATCTTTCCTATGAAGAACAAGAGTAAAGTGGTCTTCAGAAGATTTCAACGGCAAAATGAGAATATACATTTTAAAGAGCATCTAAAAAATAGTTGATTTATGAATTTTAAAAAAAAATCCTTGGAGGGAATTTTGAGAAAATCGAAAAAAAACTGAAAAAGTACATCAGTAAAGTACTAGTACTTTTTGGCCGATTTTGTTCAAAAGCTTATTTTGAGATTCTTCAAAGGTACCTAAGTTAAATATAAAATTTCAATCCGCTAGCTCAACTCCTTCATGCTAAAAATCTGTCCACACACACACACACACACACACACACACACACACACACACACACACACACACTACACACACACACACACACACACACACACACACACACACACACACACACACACACACACACACACACACACACACACACACACACACACACACACACACACACACACACACACACACACACACACACACACACACACACACACACACACACACACACACACACACACACACACACACACACACACACACACACACACACACACACACACACACACACACACACACACACACACACACACACACACACACACTTTCTCTTAGCCTATATATGAAATATATAGGAGAGAAAGTATTGCGATCATGTCAAAAATTCGATGTCGAGATTTTGATGGATATACATGTTTTGAGGTCCCCTGAGTCCAAAAAAGTGGGTCCCGCAAATTGGTCTGTGTGTATGTATGTGTGTGTGTGTGTGCGTGCGTGTGTCTGTATGTGTGGACAGATTTTTTAGCATGAAGGAATTGAGCTACCGGATTGAAATTTTATATTTAACTTAGGTACCTTCCCACACGCTCAAAATAAGCTTTTGAACAAAATCGGCCAAAAAGTACTAGTACTTTACTGATGTACTTTTTTCAGTTTTTTTTCGATTTTCTCAAAATTCCCTCCAAGGATTTTTTTTAAAATTCAAAAATCAATTATTTTTTAGATGCTCTTTAAAATGTATATTCTCATTTTGCCGTTGAAATCTTCTGAAGACCACTTTACTCTTGTTCTTCATAGGAAAGATAGAAATGGTTGCCATGGTAACGGAATTTAAATCTTTTTCTTTTTATTAGATTAAAAATCAATTATTATTTAAATTCCCATTTATTTTTATTTTATTTCTGTTTTTAATTGTTTCCAAGAAAACATATATATATATATATCTCCCACTTGCAAACATTATCGTCTCTCTCTACTCTTTTTAAATTCCCTTTCCACCTTATCTTCGCATAGGAACAATGTTAATTTCCTATAGGGATTTGTATGTTAATTTCGATTCAAAAGGGGTCGTCCCCTTTGGAACTTTTTAGACATTTAAAATTTTTTTTTCCAATTCTTGTGAAATTTTGTATTTATTTACGATTCTATATTGTGTATAAAATGTCCAAATATGAGATTAAAATTTTGAAAAATAACCATAGTTTATTTGAAGCAGTCAACATTTAAAATGCAAGTTTGAAACTAAGGTGCTATCGGAAACTAAATATATCTCGACACAAAAAATCTGGTGTGACCAGCACAGTGCGCAACTTTCTCTTACCGAAGGGTAAGAGAAAGTTGTGTGCTGTGCGCCAGTCACACCAGATTTTTAATCTAATAAAAAGAAAAAGATTTAAATTCCTTTACCATGGCAACCAGTTCTATCTTTCCTATGAAGAACAAGAGTAAAGTGGTCTTCAGAAGATTTCAACGGCAAAATGAGAATATACATTTTAAAAGAGCATCTAAAAAATAGTTGATTTATGAATTTTAAAAAAAATCCTTGGAGGGAATTTTGAGAAAATCGAAAAAAAACTGAAAAAGTACATCAGTAAAGTACTAGTACTTTTTGGCCGATTTTGTTCAAAAGCTATTTTGAGATTCTTCAAAGGTACCTAAGTTAAATATAAAATTTCAATCCGCTAGCTCAACTCCTTCATGCACTTGTTTGCTAGAATATAAATACACATCAAATTTTTAAGTATTAATTTTAAAATTTTACATTAAAAGTAAATTTTTTTTGCCAAAAAAAGGTATTTTTTTCCAATCTTGGGGGGGTAATTACCCCTTTTACCCCCCCTTGTATCCGCCCTTGGAGCCCCCTAGCTCCAATTCCTTCATGCTTTAAATTGAACACAGACTATGTTACAAAAACCACTTTTTTTGATTCAGGGGCCTCAACCACATCAAAATCTCGACATCGAATTTTTGGCAGATGAAACCAATACTTTTTTTCTATATATTTATATATTAACATATATAGGTAAGAGAAACTAAAAATTATTATAAAAAATGGTTAACAATAATATCACCAAGAAAGCAAAAAAAAAAAAAAAAAAGAAGCTGCCATGATTAATCTAATGATGTTTGTCTGGCTCTAAGGGGTAATTTAGGAATCGGAGGAATGAGGGGGTAAAAAGCGTATGTAGATCAAGGATAATTAAGCTACTATCTGAAAAAGGTCTTTATTTTAATTTCTATATGCTATTATTTAATTATTAAATTTCAATCTTTTTTTGTACAGACCCGCCTCTAGTGTTAAGGGTTAATTCCCGTTTCAAGGTAACTCGAGGTCTCTATCAACGTCCTACACTTGCATCTGAGATAAATTTGCAAAATCTTATTTTGACTAAAGATCTTGAAAAAATCATTATTTATATAAATCAAAACCTTTAAAAACAGAGAAACGAACCCGGCATGGACGTAACTAGGGGAAAAAATTGGAGCCTGGCTCCTCCCATAGGCTCGTGACCCCTTCCCCCCAGAAAGCCCTTGCCCTGCAAGAAAATTGAGAAAATATGGCGCTTTTTCTCAGGCCCACACAAGAGGATAGCTGGTCCCATGCCCCCCCAAGCCAAATTCTCTAGTTACGCCCATGCAAACATGTATTTATTTGGAAAATAAACAATAATTGAGATGAGGGCAGTTGATCTCCATCTCCTTAATTATCTAATTAAATAACATTAATTTTTCTGCCTCTCGAATTCAATTTTTTTTTTTTAGAGCTCACGTTGTTGATGTTGTTGTTGTTGTTGTTCGAGAACATCCCACTCACTCACTACAAAGTAATTAATTAAGTTTCATATAGAATAGATGAATTAATTTTCCTGTTTTTTTTTTTTTTTGTTTTTTTAAGTCTTTCATGTGTTTTTTTTTAAAGGTCCTGAGTAAATTGCCTGACTTTGACCTGAATTAATTCACTGGAAAAACCTAAAAACAAAATCCATTCATGGAAAAATTATTGCTTCCTAACAATATAAAAGAGTATAGAAAAAAATCAGATGTTTGGATTATGAGTAGGCCCAAAGATCTCCTTGAGGAATTTATTAAAATATTAAATACTATATGAATGGGTCAGGTGGTTTGGACCTTTAGGTTCTATTGAGGTCATTCCACTCAATCACTACAAAGTGGCGCATCCAGGATTTAGCCCTAAGTCGGGAGTGGATGCTTTTTACTTTCTCTTACCTATATATGTTAATATATAGAGAGAGAAAGTATTGGATTCATGTCAAAAATTCGATGTCGAGATTTTGACGGATGTACACGTTTTGAGGTCCTCTGAATCCAAAAAAGTGGATATGGTCTCTCTGTGAACAAAATA
>JAKCPI010012839.1:0-16911 GCA_023213315.1 Euborellia annulipes | reverse complement strand
AACAAAAATGATATATCTTTGTAAAAATGAATTATGTATTTTTAAGGTTCTGATGAAGGCTGGCAAAGCCGAAACGATGGATTATTTGGCCAACATCGTAAACAACTATAATAATAAAAAACTTCTGAATATAAATTACTGTGTAATTTATTAAATACTCACCCTCCAACCAAGAGTTTGTCCGAGAAATAGAGCATCGGAAATACGAATTACGATTCATCAGAATGTCTGTGACAATCTTCTTGGTTTGTGAGGTTCTGAATTTTGACTTTTTTAATCTCCCGGGGGGGATGGAAGACAAAATATTTAGGATTGCTGCCATCCAGTGGCGGATCCAGAGGTGTTTCTCGGGGGGCGGGTAATCTGGAGGGACTGGTCACACAGCACACATTTTTTTCCTAATTTTGGTAATTTAAAGGCGCATTCTGTACTTGTTTGCCAGAATATAAATATAAATCAAATTTTTAAGTATTAATTTTTAAAATTTTACATTAAAAATACATTTTTTTTCGAAAAAAAGTATTTTTTTCAAATCTCAGAGGGTAATTACCCCCTTTACCCCCTTATATCCGCCCTTGCTGCCATCATATCAAAAATTTGATGTTGAGATTTTCCTATAGGCCTATTATATAAAACACATCAATCAATTTATCAAAATTTAAATGAATTCTAAAACGCCGCGAAAAATCCTTAAATTAATTTAAAAAAATAAAAAATAACAATATTTGTTTATGCGTTTATTTGACGTTTCGGTCACTCATTCTGTGGCCTTCTCAGGTACCATCATAAAGCGTCTTATTTAAATTTGGTAGAAAACAAATTAGCAACGCCTTAGTTTTTATTTCAATTTATTATCAAAACCAGGAATGACTATTAATATTGGAGTGGAGTCAGCTCAAGGAAAGAATAAAAAACAATTTTTTCTGTTGACGTTTCGAGCGCCAATTACGCTCTCCCCACAACAAACATTTTATTAGCGTGGCCACAGGACCTGAGAAAGAGCGTGATTTGCGCTCGAAACGTCGACAGAAAAAATTTTTTTTATTCTTTCCTTGGCTGACTCCACTCCAATATTAATTTACACTCACAGCCAGTACAGAAAAAATTGTATATTCCAGGATTGACGTTTCGACCACATATGGGACCATCTTCAGGGCCATGTCTGACAATATACATTTATATTGGGCATACAATGGCTCAACCATTTCTCATACCAAGAATAGAGAGTAAATATTATCAGACATTAACCTGGTCCTGAAGATGGTCCCATATGTGACCAAAACCGTCGACGCTGGTTTTGATAATAAATTGAAATAAAAATTAGCATTTTTGTTTTCTACCAAATTTAAAATTGAAAAAATGTTGGCAACAAATCGAGGGAGTGCCTAGGAAACTAAATATGCCCGACATAGGTGGACATCGCAGATAGTTATTTATAAAAAAAAAAAAAAAAATGAGTGGATAGAGGGGAGGGGCAGAAAAAAAACTCACCCATTTATTGTTGAAGCCCCGATGACGTTTACACGAATGCAATATCCATCCAATGTCAACTGACTCTGACTGATGACTGACTGACTGAGTGAATAGAGGAGAAATAAAGAAATAGAAGAGGAGGCAAGAGGGGGGGGGAGAATGACAACACCTTCTTATTTTTATTATTCATTTTCCTTTTCCTCTCTCTCTCTCTCTTTAGAGTATATGCAAAAAGAAAAATAATAAATAGGCAGGTGTCATTTTTTAAGAGCTCTATTCTATCAATATGGCCTCCTAATTATTACGTCTTGTTATGTTAAAGAGTAGTTAGTACATACACACAATTCATTTCAGTAGAGAGAAAATGAAAAAAAAAAAAAAAAAAGAACAAACATCCTACCAGGAAATATTCTTTCTCTATTCGCTATTATTATCTAATTACGGTATTTGTTTTAGCAGCTATCCTGGATGTTATTTACTGATTTCGTTTTCTCCCCTCTCGGCAAACTTTTTCGGACAACGGGCCATTTTCAAAATAAAATTTTTTCTCGTTGTTTGAAACTTTTGATGCCAAGTATCTTATTTTTCTTGATTTTGGAGAGGCTTGAATAGTCTAAAAAAAAAAAAAAAAAAAAAAAACTAAGTTCACCTTTGGCGGGCCGCGCAAAAAGTTTGCAAAAGGCCGCATACAGGCTGCGGGCCGCAGGTTGCCGACCCCTGCTCTAGAGCAATGGTTCTCAACCAGTGGACCGAGGACCATAGAAATATAGTTATTTCTCTTTACCGATTTCTAATTTAGGAATTTTATATTTGAACCCTTTGAACCCGCATATCCCGTGGCTTCGGTATTAAGAATTTATCTTTGAATTGTTTCATATACAAATTTCTTTGACTATAACTAAGATTATATTCTTATGAGAGTATGTTTTTATTATTTGAAATTCCTATCGCAATCCCCGTTTATTTACCCGAGATGCTTCTGTGCACGAAGACACACACCTCAAACCCAACTCGCATCTACCGGTGAAGTTACATTATTCCCTATCTCTAACTCCTCCTGCCTGCCTTCATTTCTAACTAGTGAGCTAATCCTTATTTCTGATTCTATCCGGTTCCTTTTATCCAACCTCTTCTATGCGAGGGATGATGTCCTAGTCTGAGGAGTGACACCCTCAGCACCGGCGTATAGCCTACTCCTTTCGAAGAATGCATCACTGCGGGGGAACCTTCTTTACGTCCCTTCCACAGGACGGGATGTATCCAATATTCCAATCCAGTGCCTGCTTGAGGATTTTTTTACATTGATTCAGCGGTTCCCAACCCGTCGTGGGCCGCGAACTGATTGGAACTAGGCCGCAGACATGGGCGTAGCCAGGGGGGAGGCAGGGGGGCCGTTACCCCCCCCTGGCTGGTCCTAAAAATTAAGAAAAAAACAAGCAAATATATATTTTTCCCATTGGGAATTTTTTTTTTTAACACCCCAATCCACTACATTAATTTAATTTTTTTTATTTAAATAAATAATTAATAATCTATGTATATATTAATTGCAACCCCTCCCCTCTCGCCCTAACGAGGGGTTGCCCCCCCCTAACAAGAAGTCTGGCTACGCCCATGGCCGCAGACGTCTAAGAAAAGATAAAAATTATATATATTTATATAAAATTATTAGGGTCCGACCGAAACAAGATTTTCAGCCGAAACCGAAACTTATATTTCCTATACAAAATTCATATAACTTTACCTTTTTTTTTTTTTTTTTTTTTTTTTTTTTTTACTTTTCCTTAGCAAAACGAAATTTTTTCCGGGCTGAAAATTTTTTTTCCCTCGTGGAAATAAATCATTTTACCTTTTTTTGGGAAAGCTAAATTTTTTCCGCCCCATTTTTCGCTTGGAGGAAAATTTTTTTTTCTCCTTCATGTGGAAATCATTTGACCTTTTTTTTATGAGCGAGGTCTCATCCCATCTTTTCAAACTCAGGTTTCGGCTAGTTTTTGGCCGAAACAGAACCCACGGCCGTAACTGACCGAAACCGAATATTCGGTCAGTTCCTAAAAATTATATATGGTATATACACTGGGCCTCAGAGTTTTTTTTACGGAAAAAGGTTGGGAACCACTGCATTAAATGAATATTTTTCCTCAAGCACAGGATTTGAACGCGAATCTTTTTGAAGAAGCCGATATCCTAACCCACTACACCACTGAGCCCCCTATGAGAGTATGTCAAAGGAAATTATATAACAATTTTTCATTTGAAAGATTTAAAATTAAAAATTTCTCATAAGTAGATAGGGATCGACGCTTTCTAATTAGTCCAGGGGCTGGAGGTAGTTGAGTATGCAAAATGTGAGGACCGAATTCCGCCAATGGATTTTTAGCTAAGAATAGCTTCCAGAATAAGAGTCCAATTTGTTTTTTTTACCCCCTCTCTTCATATTTGTATAGGAAATCAATGATCAATGATAACGTGAAGACCTGCAACTATGTTCATATTCTTATTCCTGAGAGCCCTAACAAATAAAAAAAAATAAAAAACAATCTTGCCCCCAGCTACGGTTCCATTGGCGGAATTCGGTCCTCACATTTTGCATACTCAACTACCTCGAATAATTTCTGGAAATAACATGTTTTGTAACTGGGCTATTTATTTTACTTCCTCTTATCTACACTTTAAAAAAATATATGAATTTTCAATCATTTTTCATATACTTCGGTGATTTAATATTAATATACCCAGGATATGAAATAAAATTAATATAAAAGTTTATGAACAAATTACCAACTTTTAAACATATCTTTTTCTTTGTGTGCCGCCAAATTTTGAAATCGTTAAAAGTGTACAGCGACAAGTTGAGAATCACTGGTCTAAACGTTCTCAAATAACTCGACTACCTCAAGGAATTTATTAATATTATTTTATAATTATTTTAAGGAAACTTGAAATTATTCTTTTAAAATTTATTTCACAAATCTAAATTTATTAAATTCTGGTTTGAAATTCGCGCTCTAAACTATTTAAATATTTATGAAGTATATTAAAATCATACTAATTAAATAATTTTTATAAAGTAATTCAACTAAATAGCTATAAAAATTGAAATTAAAATTAACAATTTTAACCAAAATAATTAATTTTAAAATATATAAGAAATTTGTTAGGTTGGCAACAAAGTGAACTTTCTCATATATATATTCATAAACAGTTTATGAAACAGAGTTCCTATACTTGTATAGGAAGTTTTCTTGAAAATTTTTAACAGTGTAAAAATTCAATGTCGATATTTTGATGAAAATACTCGTTTTGAAGTGAATATGTTTATAAATTTTACATCTCTAATGTTACTAAATTAGTATGAAACAACAGAAGCACACACACTCTTACCTTCGGTATTAGAAAGTTGTGTAATCTGCTGCCAGACACACCATATTTGTAATATTCGCACTGATAGAAATTATTCATTTATTTTTTTTTTTTTGTACCTGACCGACTGACTGTTTGGACAAACGTTAAGTTTATTACGACTTAAAAAGCAAACTGATGACGTCACCCACGGTGATGAGTGTCTGTCAATAAAAGGTGGAAGGCCGAGAATAAGAAAATTATACAAAAAAAAAAAAAAACTTATTTGACTTCTTAATAGATGTGGCCTGCACTGAAAAAGTAGCCTAAAAAAATAGAGAAATTAGAAAATAGGCCATTGAATATATTTTTTACTAAAAATTTGGTATGTACTATACAATCACACCAGTTTTTTTGTGTCTATTTAGTTTCCGGCAGAATTATGAATCAATTGTGGATTAATTGAAAAGGAAAATCTAAGCAAAAATAAATAAAAAGATAGAATTGCAAATTTTTTTGTGAAATGGAAGAAAAAAAAAAACAGGAGCTGACTCAAATTACCATTAATTTGCATTTTTCTCAAATAAAATTAATCTAGAGATTCTGAGTTCAATGATATGTCGATTTGAAAATAAATCTTCCATGAGAATTATTAGAGAAATTTGATGATCTTACCTTTGTAAAATGTAAACAAAGAGAGCAGCGCATCGTTCGTTGTGCACCGAACAACAACAACAACAACATGAGGGGATGTTCCCCCCGGGTTCAATGTTTATATAGATCCGAGAAGAAGCGTTAATCCCCAAACAATTAACACAACACGTTAATCACCATGAATGTGTGAGAGAGAAAGAGAAAGAGAGAGAGTGAAGATGAGTTGCCTTTTGTTTCAATCAACATAGATAGCTTAACCAAAAATCATTTGCTAAATTCCTGTTGCTAGCATTACTTTCTTTGTACTGAAAATAATTCATTTATAATAAAAAAGAAATGTAAGAAAATTTGTTTAATAATTTTTACTTGACCCATTTTTTGCCAGACAAATTTTTATTATATTAAAATAAAATTTTATTAACAATGTAAACAAATGTGAAGATAGCTATAAAAAAATGAAAGATAAAATTTTAATTAATATTCTTTTTTATTATTAATAAATTCGATTGTTGTGTCCATTTATAAAAATAATAAATTGTGCGAATTTATCGTATCAAAAATAAATATGAATGTTTGAATTGCGATTTATTATTTATATTGAAAAAGGAAATTTTAATTAAAACTTTGGTGAATTGAAGAATACTCTGAGTGTATTTAATAATGAAAAAAAAAGAAAGGATATCGCTATATTTGTTCTCTTATAAAAAAAAAGGGAAACCCTTTTCTTTTTTCTTTTTTCATCTACAATATTTTATTGACCAATCAAGTTGAAATTTAAGAAATAAAAAAAAAAAAAAATGAACCAATATCCAGTCAAATGTAAGTAAATAATATTATTTTCGATCCTGTCCTCCTCATCAATTAGAGAAACAAAATTATCTTAACGAGTTAGCAAGTTGATTATAATTTAAATGTTTATTATTTAGAAAGAGAGAGAAGTAGGCCAATAATTGACCTAGAATTATTATTTTTACTTTCTCTTACCTCTATATATATGTTAATATATAGAGAGAGAAAGTATTGGATTCATGTCAAAAATTCGATGTCGAGATTTTGATGGATCTTCACGTTTTGAGGTCCCCTGAATCCAAAAAAGTGGTTTTCGCGACATGGTCTGTCTGTCTGTGTGTCTGTCTGTGTGTCTGTCTGTGTGTGTGTGTGTCTGTGAACAAAATATCTCAAGAACGAAAAGAGCTAGAAGGTTGAAATTTTATATTTAAGTTAGACACCCCCATGGGACGTGACACGAAGCTTTTAATCAAAATCGGCCCAAAAGTACTAGTACTTTACTGATGTAGTTTTTCAGTTTTTTTCGATTTTCTCAAAATTTGCTCCAACGATTTTTTTTAAAATTCAAAAATCAATTATTTTTTAGATTCTCTTTAAAATGTATATTCTCATTTTGTGATTGAAATCTTCTGAAGACCACTTTACTCTTGTTCTCCATAGAAAAGATAGGAGAAATGGTTGCCATGGTAACAAAATATAAATATTTTGTCATACTTATAAATTATCTTGAAAATCGAATGTACCGTACTGTCGGAAACTAAATACATGTCGACACAAAAAATCTGGTGAGACAAGCACAGTACACAACTTTCGATTACCGAAGGTAAGAGAAAGTTGTGTGCTGTGCGCCAGTCACACCAGATTTTTTTTTTTAGAAATAGATATTTTAGTTAAATAAACATTGTTAAATATTTTAGTTTTAAATTAATGTGACCGTTTTACGATCTTGCATCAGTGGTGGATCCAGAGGTGTTTCTCGGAGGGGGGGGGTAATCTGGAGTGACTGGTCGCACAGCACACAATTTTTCTTAATTTCGGTAATTTAAAGGCGCATTCTGTACGTGTTTGCCAGAATATAAATACAAATCAAATTTTTAAGTATTAATTTTTAAAATTTTAGATTAAAAATACATTTTTTTCGAAAAAAAGTATTTTTTTTTAATCTCAGGGGGGGGGGGTAAAGGGGGTAATTACCCCGCCCTTGTCTTGCATATAATACACTGAGCGTCGAAAAAAAACATCACTTTGTTTCTTCTTAAGAAGATCTGTTCTAATCTATCTTACTCTAATTTATTAAACATTTAATATAAAATATAGGTTTCTAAATAAATTTAACACAAATCCCTATCATTTTAACAAATAACACTGCTCGGCAAGAAAAAAAAAACCCCTACATAATTCCTTCAGATTCCTAAGTAAAATGACCTCCTGAATTCAAATTTGACCTCCGTTTTATCCCACCACGTACCGTTTCCGGAGCGGAGCCCCTTCTTATTTCTACCCTTTTTCGTTAATTATAGGGCCATGGATTAAATTTGGAGAGATGAAAAAGAATATTTCGGCCTTAATATTTCTTCAGAAGGTCTAGAGCAGTGGTTCCCAACCGGTGTGGGGCACCCAAGGATGCCGTGAGAATGCCTAAGAGTAGGGATATGCGGGTTCAAAGGGTTCAAATATAAAATTCCTAAATTAAAAATCGGTAAAGAGAAATAACTATATTTCTATGGTCCTCGGTCCACTGGTTGAGAACCATTGCTCTAGAGCAGGGGTCGGCAATAAAAATAGACTGAAAAAAATATTTTGCTAAAAAAAGGTAAAATGATTTTCACTTTTCACGGGCGGGGAAAAAAATTTTCAGCGGGGAGGGTGCCCCTAGGTGTGTAATGTTATTACCAACGTCCCTTTGGGGTGCCGTGGACTTCAAAAAGTTGGGAAACACTGGTCTAGAGAGGTGAAAAGTTCAAAAACATATGAACATTCGGTTCCAAGGGGGTGGGGGGAGATTTCGACCCTTAAATTGCAAAAAATTCATTAAAATTTATCGATTTTTTCTGTTTTTTTTTTCCCGCAGTTTTTTGACTACTTTTCTACATATTCCAGCTAACAGACCTCCCACGCCAAATTTCTAAAATTTTAAAAATATTTCAGTTTTTCTCTGTCTATTTTAATTGTAATCTCTTATAAAAATAAAATTTTAATTAATATCTAACAAATCATAGCGAGATTATGTTTATTTGTCCCTTAAATTGGAAATCGTCATCACATTTTTCATTATTTTATTTAAATTGTATTAAACTGATTAAAATTGATTTATATTTGTGTTAAATTTGCTTAGAAATGTACACCTTAAGGTAGATTAGAACAGGTCTTTTCAAGAAGAAACAAAATGTTACGTTTTTTTGACGCGCACTGATTGCTAATATAATAAAGATATTAACAATTTGCCTACTAAAGGTAAAAGTCATCCAACATTTAGAAACAAATTGAAAAATTTATTTCCCTGAGGGTTAAAAACAACACAAATGAAGGACGCTGAGAAATTAAATTTTTTTTTAAAGATGGTTGACGTTTGGCCTGTGAAGCGAGACCATTTAAGACTGTAGTTATTGTAAATTTCATATTCTCCATTCGTTGGCTGGTGTCTGTTCCAATAGGGTAAGGACAGGGCCGAAGACAGACTTGACGGGCCCCGGGGCTACTTACTAATACGCCCCCCCCAAAAAAAAAAAAACTTAGTTTTTTTTAGTATGTAAAATGCTATTGTGGCCTTCATGCCAAAAATTTTTTACAGTTTTTGGCACAACTTTTGAAATAGTTTTTTTTTTTTTTTTTTTTTTTTTTTTTTTTTGAATGGGTGCATAAGGTCCGAAGACCTATAATGACCAATAGTCACATGCAGCCAGGAAGAAAATAAAAACAAAAGGAGAAGCATAAAGGGGAAACTCAACTGCGGGAACTGAGAAGATGCCTGTTGAGGTTAGACTTGAAAGTCTGAAGATTGTAGCTTTTGGGGAAGATAGACGCAGGGAGCTTGTTCCAATCACGGGAGGTCATGGGGACAAAGGAAGAATGAAATTGATTTGTTCTGTTAGTCGTGATCTGAACAGCATAGGGATGCTGGGAAGATGCCTCTCTTGTGTTCCGTGAATATGTTGCATTGGGTGGGATAATTGATTTTATACATAGCTTACAAAATTTATTTAAATAAAGTTAATTAAACATTTTTCAAAATTTCCTAAACAAAGAGTTACAATATTTTATCGAGGCCAGATCCGGACAGAGGATTTCCAGGGGAATCTGGGGGTATGGAAAATTTTTTGAAAATTAGCCTCTGAAATATGCGTTTTTATTATAGCTATCCTGAGTCGTGAAAAAGATCAAACTTGATTTGAGGTTAAAAGGCTCCCTCAAGAAAGAAATTTCGAGAAAATGATTTTTTTTGATTCAAATTTTAAGATTTGAGCTTAAAGGGCCCGGGCCCCCCTAAGGAAAAAAAATTTCGAGAAAATGATTTTTTTAATTGAAATTCTAACCATGAAAATTATTTTTTATTAGAATTTTAAGTTGGGAGCGCAATGGGCCCGGGCCCCGGGGTATAGCCCATCTGCCCCCCCCCCCCTGTCGCGGCCCTGGGTAAGGGTAGGCAGCCAAAAGGAGAAAGAAATAAAAAATATTTATTTCAATTTTGCTAAAAGATTCACAGCCATTTCTCAACATTTTCACACTTTTAAATTTTATAAACATTTAATTTTTAGAAATTATTGCTATTAATCCTTGGATGCAAGGGCGGATACAAGGAGGGGGGTAAAGGGGGTAATTCCCCCTCCAGAGATTTGAACAAAATACTTTTTTTCCGAAAAAATTTTTTTTTCAATGTAAAATTTTAAAAATTAATAGGCCCTACTTAAAAATTTGATTTGTATTTATATTCTGGCTAAACAAGTACAGAATGCGCCTTTAAATTACCGAAATTAAGAAAAAATTGTGTGCTGTGCGACCAGTCACCCCAGATTACCCCCTCCTCCTCCCCGAGAAACACCTCTGGATCCGCCCTTGCTTGGATGTATCACAAGAAATTTTGGCGCCAGTGTAGAATACGGCGGAGTTCAATACTTTTGACACCTTTTTCATAGAAAATACACCCTCGTTTCCCTTTATTAGCCTAAAAGAGGTGGCTACTGAAATACCAGTAAACCATCGTTTTATTTATTTCTTCTGAATGCCTGCCTAGTGCCTACCCCACCTCATTTATACAATAATTTCAATTTTATTTTTGGTGTTAACGTTATATGTCCTTAAAATAAAGACATAGTGTGTCAATGATTCGCTTTTAAAGAGACGTGACGATTTTAATGGTTAGTAATAAAAAGTGAAATCAATTTTGCTAAAAATGAACTCCCCCCCCCCCCCTCCCCTTTATACACACAATTTTCCAATACATTTCTAGAAATAATTTAATATTTACATTTTGTAGATAAATTTATATTCTCTTTTTTTTTTAGAGAGAAGATTATTCCGCATTTGGTATACTAGTATAGCTGCTGCTCTACGTATATCCTTTGCGCTTGAATAGCCTCAAAACGTGCCAATTAGTTGAACAAACCCAAACGAGGCAATGCAAACAATAAACAAAATAATAATAGAACAGAGATACAGTATACAAGTAAACAGCAGCAACAGGGGAGCCAACTAACAAAATAAGAAATAATTTTATTTCAATAACTGTCTTGCAATTGCATAAAAAATTCTGATTTTGAGATTTTTGACGGAAATAGGCCCTACCTCTCCAAACAAAAAAAGGTTTGTGTGTTTGAATTAAATATCTGAAGAAAGAAAAGAGATTTAAAATTAAAATTTTGTGCCGAAATGTGGTCGGTGACAATAATGCTTCATTACTAAAGACCGGATTTTAAGCAAAATGCTGTAAATAAGCTTTTAATCAAAATCGGCCAAAGAGTACTACAAGTACTTTACTGATGTATTTTTTCAGTTTTTGTTTCTTTCGATTTTCTCAAAATTCGCTCCAACAATTTTGATTAAAATTCAAAAATCAATTATTTTTTAGATTCTATTTATTTTAAAAATTTTATATTAAAAATTTCCAAGAAAAATATTTTTCTCATATCTCGCGGGGGGGGGGTATGAGTATGTATGAGTAGAACTGCTTATGAGATGATTTTTCAAATTTTTTGCTTATTGAACAACTTTTTATGTTTTTTTGTCCGGTCTTTATTCATTACTAATAAATTTATGAAGAGTGCTTTTTTTTTTTTCAAAGGCAAAATATAATTTTATTTTCGTAAATCTAAACATAAATCTTAATAAATTATAATTCAAAAATCAATAATAACCAACCCAGGATTAATTAAATTAATTAAAAATTTTATTTATATAAATATAATTTCAAAAACCTATTATTATCAATTTCACCTTTTTTAAGGTTGTTCGATAGTATCGAAGTCATAATTGAATCTAAATTTTTTTTTAAATAAAATTAAATTTGAATCCAAAATTCCTTATTATTATTTAGTCGTGACCTATCATAGTTTATATGTTAAGTTAATATTAATTACCAAAAATAATAAATGAGTGACCTTTGCTTGAGCATTTCACGTTGAACTGGCAACATTTCTTCTCAACTATCTTTTTTATATCTTGAACCCTAATTTTTATTTTTTTAATATATTCAATGTTTTATGCAAATCAGTTTGAACTCATGGACGTTGCGAGAAACTATCGTAAATTGAAGAAAAAATGTAACTGACATCGACAAAGACAATTATTTTTGCGACTTTCCAGCTGGTCTGCTCTCGAAATTCCTTATTTTTATATATTTGCGCTGTTATTTTGGGTTTTTGACTTTCTTGTTACAATATCTTAAAAGCGGACGGCGAACTTGTTTTATTTTTAACGTAATCCTGATGATAATAAAATGTAGTTTTTGTTTGTCTGATGCGAGGCTATTTTTCGTATGTGTGTATGGTAAGTTATTCCCCATAGGCACATAAATTACATTTTTTAAAAATTAATTACATCCCTGCGCTGTGCTTCAAAATTTTATTTTATAAGTATTTGGTGATTACTATTAAAAAATTAGCTTTTAATATGATATCTTTGTCGAACAACCTTAATCAACAAATTTCGAATTTTTCTATATTTATTTTTAATAATATTTATACTCGTATATGATATAAAAGTACTATTTAAGTTACATTTGAATGTGCGGCGGCCCGCATAAAAAATTTTATTTTTAAAAAGGCCCGCCATCCGAAAAAGGTTGCCGACCCCTGTGCTAATCTAATAATTCCTAGTTTGCATTTATCCTCTTTCAATGTAAGAGAGATTGATTATGGAATCAAATTTTAACAGCACACAAAAGTCAAAAACAAACTCAAAATTTGATAAACAAAGTTGTCCATTTTGAGATTAGAAATCCCTTAATTAAGATGAATATATTGCAAACAACTTATCGGTCGTTCTAATCAAATAGAATTTCAGGGTAGGCCTACTGTTTAATTTTATATAGTTTATATAAGACAAATATTTAATATAGATATGACTCGTAATTCAATGCCCTTATTGTAATTTTATTTTTAAACATAAAGTCGATATTTACCTTAAAGGGCCCGGGACCCTTCAGGAAAAAATTTCCAAAAAATGATTTTTTTAATTGATTATTTAATCTTCAAAAGCAGCAAAATAACATAATAAGTTGTTTTATATGAATTTTAATCTAAAAATCTGGTGTGACAAGCGCAGTACACTTTCTCTAACCAAAGGTAAGAGAAAGTTGTGTGCTACGCGACCTGTCACACCAGATTTTCTATTATTCAAGATTCACTCGAAGAGCGGGGCTGGAGAGAGCATCGGCCCCCTCAACCAGAAGACCGTGTTCGCAGACTAGGCGTGCTCGATTTTTATTTCATTAAATTAAATTTTAATGTAAACAAATCTTCAAAGACGCCTTGGATTGAGATATTGGATACCACCACAATAGCCCTGGGAGTTGCTGTTGATGGAAGAAACAACGATGCATTCTTCGATGATTAATTGGTTTATATCTTTTATAAGGTATATTGGATTTTCTAAAACTTCTCTTTTGCCTCTATAGCAGGCAGTTAGTCAAACAGACAAGATGAACACTCCGTAATTATATAGGCTAAATTTTATTGATTCGGATTCCTTCCTTTTACCTTTCTCTTTATTTACCTAAAAAATAGCGCGGAAAGCCAATTTGGTACAAATATTTCTAATAAAAATATAATAAAAAAATGCTTTTATTTAAAAAGAGAGAAATAATTTAATTGTTCTTGTTAAAATTGTTGCCACCGATATATTAGAATTCAAGATGTAAATTTTGCACATATAAACTAGAGGTAAAGGTCAAGAACTGAAAAGCTTTTGGTAAACATCGGACCATTAGGGGGCGCTCTAGAGGGAGGCCAATATTTTTTTCTTACATAACCTATAATTTTTTTTTTATATATTCAGAAACTAGACTTTCTCCTGAGTAAAATGATATATAATATTTGTATCCTAATTTGCCATAAATTTGTTAAAAAATCATTTAAATTCGAAAATTGTGCATAGCAACAGAGCAAAATCAAACAAATAAACAAACGCGTAGCGTTATTTCTTTGAATAATGGGTGGGCAAAGTTGTGCGCTCGGCTTAGTCCGACCCTTTATTTTTTTATATTCTTTGTTGATTCATTTGTCTTTTAACCAGGTCTATTTTTTATTTAAGCCATTTGGATACCAGATGGCTTAAATAGAAATGCCTGACCCCACAATAGATATATTCTCTACAACGGTTATCGTCAAAGTCTTATATGGCCTAAGTTGCCGAAAAGACTGTATGAATGTGTGTGTGAATGTGAGTGTGAATGAGAAAAAAGTGTGAATGTTTTTTTCAAAAAAAAAAAAAAAAAAAAAAACCAGGTCTATTCTCTAAAAACAGACGTTAAAATTTAACTGTATAAATTGGGTGTTAAAAAGTAAAGTAATAACACCAGAGTTAAAAAAAACAGGTTTTAACAGCGACGTTAACATGTTGCTTTTATTTCAAAGGTGTCAAAATCATAACCATTAAACCCGGCGTTAAAATATTAAAGGCACCTCCTAGACTTTAACACTATTGACTAAATTAGTTTTTGCTTAGAGAATAGACCTAAAAGTGAGCTTCAATATTCTTAAGTAAATAAAATTTTTTAAGAATTTTCATAATATATTTTGTTTAATATTGTAGGAATCACAACCCGAAAATTCATAGAAAACGATACACTAGCGTATTCTTTATTCGCGCCCAATGTTTTATTTTCTGTTATATTTTCTTAATAAATCCAAGCCAACAACTTTAACAAAAACACTTATTTTTGTTAATCAACTTTGATTGAGTAGCTATCAAATTTATTTATTTTTTTTCTCTCTTCCAAATGTAGCTGTGATTGTTTTTTCTTTTTCTTTTTTTGCTGATGATGATGATGTCACCTGGCTGTGGAGGAAGTCAGGTCAACGTGATCGAAATGTCAATCAATCAAAAAGAGTCGAGAGTGAGGGAGTGAATGATGTCACACAGACAGACGAATAACGCAAACACCCGAAATGATTCATTTGCCCCCCTCTGCGTTGGGCGAATTAACACTCGGAGCTACCAGGTATGAATGCAAAAACGAGAGGAAAGTCCACCTCCCTTTAAGACATCTTTTATTTAAGCTTGTAGCCATTGCTTCGAAAGCATTTTTTTACTTTCTCTTACCTATGTATATATGTAGTACAGGGCGAGTCAAAAATATGAGACCACCTTCTTTTAAGTCTATTTAAACTAATCAAAAGTGAAATGTAGACACCTGTACCATTTCAAAACATAATATAGAATTAATAGAGCCCTTTAATTAAAAAAAAAATTAATAATAATTTAAATGTAAATTTGAAAACTTCAAAATGCAAAGGGTCTAAACTTAACTGAATGCGAAAAAAGCATCATCAAGGGTTTAAGACTTGTCCAAATAAAATTGAACGACAAAAGGCATTACAGATTGGAAGATTGAAAACTGTAGTGCACAAATAAAAGAAAATTTCGGCATAAAATCGGGCTCAGGGCGGCCAAAAGCTCCAAAGATCCTGACAAACAGCGCGTTTTTCAGATTAATCTCATTCAAATTCATTCAACAAGATCTCTTATTGGATTTTTATCAAGACCAGCAAGTCACTCAACAATTTCCCGAGGACTAAAGCAAAATAATATAGCGGAATATGTAAAAAGAAAAGCAGCACCTAAGTTAAAAACGGGTCATAAAGGACATCGACTGAAATTCGTTCGCAAAGCTATGGGGGGATATCTAATGGAGACGAGTGTTATTTAGAGATGAAAAGAAACTTAATTTGGACGAGTAGGATGGTTCCCAGTATTATTATCATGATTTAAGGGAAGAAAAATAACTTTATTCAAAACGAGTTCACGAAGGCGGCAGTACTATGTTTGGGCTGGGTTGATTTTTAACGGGCAAACAAATACTACCTTTCTAACTCATAAAATGAACTCTAAGGAGTATCAAAGATATCAAAGCTTTTGATAAAAATCCAATAAGAGATCTTGTTGAATGAATTTGAATGAAATTCATCTGCAAAACGCGCTGTTTGTCAGGATCTTTGAAGCTTTTGCTGCCGCCCTGGGCCCGATTTTATGCCGAAATTTTCTCTCAAACCAATTTATTTGTGCACTACGGTTTTCAATCTTCCAATCTGTAATGCCTTTTTGTCGTTCAATTTTATTTGGACAAGTCTTAAACCCTTGATGATGCTTTTTTCGCATTCAGTTAAGTTTAGACCCTTTGCATTTTGAAGTTTTCAAATTTACATTTAAATTATTATTAATTTTTTTTTTAATTTAATTTAATTTAATTTTAATTCACTTTTGATTAGTTTAAATAGACTTAAAAGAAGGTGGTCTCATATTTTTGACTCAATCAAAAAACACGTTTTAAAATAAAATAAAATTTTATTATATTATTTGAATAATTTTTTCATTAAGCTTTTTATAATTAGTTTGGATATCAAATGACTTAAATAAATATGCATGGCCCCAAATAGATATACAGTAGAGTCCCGTTAATCCGAACTAATTGGGACCCGAGGGTCGTTCGGATTTTCGGGAAGTTCGGATTAACCGGAATTGTAAGCTTGAATTAGTTAATTTTGATAATAAAGTCGTATTTATAACGTTGTAAACCGTGAAACTTGTCGGTGATATTAATTATTAATTAATAATTCGTATTTTTTTAATACGAGGAGGCGATTAGCCGAGGGGATAAAGCAGTTAAGCTTATAATCCTGAGTTGAATACAACTCGAGTTCAAATCCATCTCATGGCAATAAATTATCTAACTCTATTTGAGATGCCTCCTCCTGAGGAAGGAAACGGGAACCCACCTCAGTATCATTCCCATGAGAGTTGCTCTTCAGAGTAACCACAACGTGTCAAGGCTGACACTAAGGACTGAGAGAATTTTTTAATAAATTAAAGTTCCTTTAATGTCTAATTTTCATTTATATTCTTCTTAAAAAAAAAAAACAAATCGTAAGCAAAAAGAGGTCGGATTAACCGGAAGTTCGGATTAGCGAGGTTCGGATTACCGGGACTCTACTGTATTTA
>JAKCPI010012838.1:0-24514 GCA_023213315.1 Euborellia annulipes | reverse complement strand
ATTAATAGTAAGGCTACCTAGCCTTCCATATTTATTTAATTCATTTAGTAGTTGAATGACTTAGATTTTATTGTATTGAAATCATCCACATATGTTTATGAAGCTGGGGCCTAAGAATATTAAAAATATTTTTGTTCAAATTTTGTTCTCAAAATGTAAATATATAGCTTAGTAGTCTACTACCCGAGTAAAAATGATTAAAAATGATCGAGGGATACACAAGCCCGCAGCAGGTCTGCAAAGTGAAATTTGAGGGACACAGAGGGATATACACGTCAACACCAGGGACACACAGAGATACACACGCACGCACCAGGGACACACACAGTAGATCGAAAGTGGCCAGAAGAAAAATGTGTGTCCCTGGCGCGGGCGTGTGTATCCCTGTGTGTCCCTAAAGGTTCACTATGCAGACCTGATGCGGGCGTGTGGATCCCTCGATCATTTTTAATTATTTTTACTCTGGTATAATCCAATTTTTAAAAATATTTTTATTTTATGCATACTTGTTTCTCTTTTTTAACCATCTTTATCTTGCTGTTATGCAGCGACTCTGGTGGTGGCACTTATTAGAGAAGGAAGTGGGAGGCGCGGCCTAGTATGAAGGGGAGGCGCGGCCTAATATGAAGGGAGGCGCGAATATTAGACACAGCGTGCATTTTTTAAATTATTGCTGTTAATATAAATTAATATAAATAAAATAATAAATAAGTATAAATAAAAAAAAATTTATAAGTCTATAAATTTATATTTTTTAGCATTAAAAATTTGTGTTTTTTTATAAAATGGGCGGAAGGGATGGGGAGACGTCATATCATTAAATATTTTTGAGGCGTTTTAACAAAAATTTAGAAACCACTGTATTAGGGATTACCAAATTATTCGAATTGCCATAGTTTTAGTGCTTATTTTGTTTAAAGAAAAACAAATATCCATGGGCGTAGCCAGACATCTTGTTAGGGGGGGGGGGGGGCAACCCCCCGTTAGGGCAAGAGGGGGGGGTTGCGATTAATATATACATAGATTATTAATTATTTATTTAAATAAAAAAAAAATTAAATTAATGTAGTGGATTGGGGCGTTAAAAAAATAATTCCCAATGGGAAAAATATATATTTGTTTGTTTGTTTTTTTCCAATTTTTAGGGCAAGCCAGGTGGGGGCAACGGCCCCCCTGCCTCCCCCTGGCTACGCCCATGCAAATATCATACATTTAGAAATTTAAAAATTCAAGTAGTAGAAGAAGAATAAAAATTACTTCAAACTCGTAAAAAAAAAAATTAATAATTGTCGCTCAGTAACATTTATATACATTTTACATTGAATAAGGACAAATTAATCAAGTATTGAGATGGGATAAGAAGAGATTTTTAGGGGAGAGAGTTCTGAGAGGGACTGATTTTTGGGGAACAGAACAAACATTGGGAACCGAGTTGTTGGCCATTTGCGCCAGATACCGGTACAAGGGTTAGTGCGTGCATCCGTGCACGATGCACCAGGGGACATCTGGGAAATACTTTTTTTTTGCAGGCTATTGAGGGTATTTATGCCATAATTTAAGACTTTTTCCTCAAAAAAAAGTAGGGGAGTAGCCTAAATAAAAAAAAATTATTTAAGATCCTGGAGAACCCAAATAAAATTAGTCCTCTTTATATCTATTGCATATTTTTATTCGCCCTTTACATAATGTCTACCTATAGACTGCGCTACAACAAAATCTCCTAAAATTAATTCATTAATTAAATATCATCCATATTTTTTAAATTTTGTCATTGATAATATATTTAGGAAAAGAGTGGGTGGAGCGCCATACCCAAAATTGAAAATAAAATAAATTCAAAACTTGTTCTAACTAAATATTTAAGTTAGGGCAATATAGGTAAGGAGCATGATTAATCAAAATTTTTTTAATGTTGTTGACAAAACGTCTGGAAACATTTTTGAGGGTCGTCCTTCCTTTGAAGGAGTTTCTTTAAATATACTTTCAAAAAAAAATAAGAATATTCATTTCTTTTTTTTTTTAATGATCTTTTTCATCATGTTTGACTTTTAAATACATGTTTAATGACAAATAATACAAGCTTCACGCTGTCATTCAAATTTGACAGCCAACAGATGTTCATAAAAATGCAAAAGGTCATCATTTCTTTTTCTTTACTCTTGGGTCTGGCATCGGGGAGGAAAAAATATTAAATATTTTAGCATTGGCCGGCGCTTGGCGAATCCGACTGTATAAAGCGAGAGAAATTTGCATTTTATTATTTTATCTTAGAAACATCAGAGATTCTCCGCCGTCTTTAAGTCAAGGAGAAAAAAAAAAAAATTCGCCACATGATTAAAAATTCAAAATACGTTCTATGTACGTCGAATAATGCACGCACACAAATTGATAAAATTAATTACTACCATCTTCCTCTCTCTTTCTCTCTTGATATATTGATAATAAATTAAATAAATTTTTGATATCCGGATTCTTGGTTCTCTAATATTATTAAATTAACATTTATAAATATTTGCCAAAATTATAAGAATCCCAAGATATTTTATATCAAAATGTATTTTATTAAATTAAATCTGAAGATAGAATTTTACAAAATTATTTAAATTACTATTATTTGCGCTAATTACGGTTTGCAATTAATATAATTTACATGCACCAAAAATGTTCTCTAAATTTATTATTATACAAATAAATAGCTCTTCATTTTATTATTCATTAATGTCCGTGAAAATCATAAATTTATTTTTGAAAATAAATAACAGAGGTGGTATATGAAGAACGTATACATATACATTAGATTTGATCCAATGGAATGGAATCGTATAGTCAAAATTACAATTTAATTAATTAAATGTGAGATATTGATGGGAATCGTACTCGGGACCTCCAGATTTGCTTTCCAGTTGCACCAGGACTCTAGAGGTCAAACCAACGAACTGTGGCACATCATCTCACATTTAATTAGTTTAACGAACTAACTGTCTGCTGATCACCTCCTATTTTATTTAGTAATTGAAATATATAATAATTTAAATAATGACTGGTAACCACCCCTAAGACCAAATACTCCTCTTATTCTAAAAGTCAAGAGTTTTTAATAACCCAACTTTTGCTTTCTGCTCTTGGTTCAGGGTCTGGATACTCAGAGGACCTCAAAACATGTAGGTTATATATCCATCTAATTCTCGACATCGAATATACAATTTTCTATACTGGCTGCGAGTATTAAAAATGTACAAGATGGAGTCAGTCAAGGAAAGAACAAAAACAAATTTTGTTTGTCGACGTTGTCAACAATCACACTCTTCTTAGTGGCAGTCTAATGTCAATTCTTACAGATATTAGTAATTAAACATTTGACATAAATAAACTGAAATTCAACCAACATTAACAATGTGATGTCTGTTCTTTTATGGTTTAAACAATTAAAATAAAATACCCTGTATATATCGCCTGCAGAAAACCATAGTGGCGAAAGTCCGAAATTCAACAACGTTTGCTAGGCTTAACTCAAAAATTGAATTTTCGACTTTCGCCACTATGATTCTCAGCAGGCAATATATCAACTCAAGACTACTTGTACAATGTCTTTCGAAACGTTTTTTCGTGTTTTTTATTCTTTTTTTGACAGATTCCATCCCTTACATTTATACTCGACTTCGAATTTTTAATATGAATTCA
The DNA here is from genome assembly GCA_023213315.1 of Euborellia annulipes. Lineage (NCBI taxonomy): Eukaryota > Metazoa > Arthropoda > Insecta > Dermaptera > Anisolabididae > Euborellia > Euborellia annulipes. The sequence goes on along the minus strand of JAKCPI010012838.1, from coordinate 20,833 downwards.
TTACAATCCTGGTTCAAAATTAAATTTTAGATTAGTATTGTTTTTTCTCATCAACGGTTGATTAATTATAAGAGTATGATCCAACCCTCCCAAAGATCAGTAGATTGAATATTAGTTTCTCTTTTGAATAATATCAGTTGTATCATCACTCTTCATTCTTTATTATTTTATTAAAATATATGTTACATTCGTTTTTTTGTTGTTGAAATTTAAGATATTTTTTTTATATCTAAGACCATTTTAGACATAGTCCCTATATTTCTAAATTAATTGGTATCCAATATAATTTTATCTCTAAGTGGATAAAACAATCTATCACATCTTATATATATATTCACATCTATTATATATATTATATTCTATTTAAAATGTTTGCCCATACTGTAGTTAAAGTGGCACAAACACTCTTACAAATGTTCATTTCCACGTTTAAGTAATTATTTCTAAAGACTATATAAATTAAAAGAAAAAGGGACGAAATGAATTTTGCATTACAACAATATTATTGTCACTTTGTCTTTTCGTTTTCGTTAGCAGGACTTAATTAATCACCGTTGATGGAGGAGAGCTTTCAGAATTACTGCCACATCTCTTCAAAGTTGTGAGATAAATAATTACGACGAGTGAGACTGAAAGTGAGAGCACAAAAGAGGGACAGCTGAAGCCGCGGGTTAATTCTCCTTTTGGGACCTCTCTTTAGTGGCAAATTCAATTATATACATTAAATTCATTCCCGTCTTTCTTAAAGCATCTCCATTTGCAAATATCGTAATCAATTTTAGTAACAAATGAATGGGGTCAGATCTCTATCTAGAAGAAATATTTATATTAATTTATGTCAATATAAATATTGATAAAATATCACAAGAGTATTTTTAACTTTTAGAGGCGTCTGGCCTCCGAAAAGATCAACAGCCACCAGAATCGTTGCAGTGAAGCAATGCCAAGCACGGTCGGGTGGTAGCTGCCAGAGTGTGGAACATACTCCGGTTGTCATCGATATAAATAATTTTAATAAATATTTATTCAATAAACCCCTAAATGGCCCCAGCAGCCAATAGGGAAGATAAAAAAATACTCTCCTATAATATTTCTAATTTTCATTGTAGCCCTTGATCTATGATCATAGGACGAGCATTAGCTTCTGATGTTAAAGGTTGAGGGTTCGCATCCCGTCCCAGGCAAAAAAAAAATATGCAATTTTTTGCATGAAATTCCGGATAATTAATATAAGATTATAATATGGACGATGTTATGCACTAAAGAACCAAGCGACATTAACTTAAATCTGAGATAGGGGGCATTTAATTCGGACAGGTCTATGAGCTTGCCTCTTTGCTAGGAGTCTGTTCCATAATAACTAATCAAATTGAATTAAAAAAAAATGTCTCCCAAGTTATATATAAAAATAAATTAAATTAATAAAATTATTACAAAACCTTCTTCCTCTCCACCTCATGTTTTTAAAATTAAACCATATGAGAAATAAAACAGTAAAAAAAAAATAAATGTATACTACAAAATGTAGACCTATATTCTAATATAAATATTAATGAACTTAATAAAAGATCCCTTTTATTGTTAATTAAAAACAATGTTCAGGCATAATTTCAATGAAAATATGTATGTTTTGTTAATCCCACTCAAAATTTGTGGAATATTAGTAATAATAATTTACTAACAGAAAGTGAAAGAAAGGGCTAAATAAAATTCTAGAATAGTCTGTCTGTCTGACAATATGGCAATACTTGTTTTTTTTTTTTTTTTTTTTTTTGTATTTCCTGTCGATGTTGAGTTGTGCACATCTTTCTATTGCATGTACTTCTGCTTGGAAGATACTTGGGTAGCACCCCATTGGTTCAGAGTTTTTGGTTCTTGGCCCATACACTCTTGCTTCTGTCCATTCAGATGTTTTTGATCCGTCGGTATACCATTTTTATTGAGTAGGCCCTACTGATCGAGTTGACGAGGGATTCGAGGGATCTGAGCTCCAATTTCTTTTAGTATTCATCTTTGTAGGGAAGTTCCTCTTAAAACAATATTTCTTTACCATATTGTCTTTTGGTAATCCCAACAGGGGGATGTTTCTGGAGAGTGAATCATACTCTTTAAGAGATATGATTTTATTTCTCCCCACTTCTTCCCATAGCCGAAACATTCCTAAATAAAGAGTGTTAACAAAATAGATGCTTTTTATTTATTGGCTGCATCCTCTTCAGGGGCGTATATAGAAATTTTTTTCGGGGTGGGCCCGAACTCAAAAATTTTTCTGCGGAAAATTTTTTTTTAAGAAACTAAATTTTTTTTCACACGAAATTTTTTGCGGAACATTTTTTCTTTTGCTGAACCAAAGTTTTCCATCCTGCGGAAAAATTTGTTGCGCTGATGTCTGTATATCCCTATATATGTATATGTGTTTGGGAAATTTCGGGGGGGGCCCGGGCCCCCCCCCCTTATATACGCCCCTGATCCTCTTTATATTATTAATTTAAGATATTATATCGTGTATGTAAGCCGCAAAGGAAATTTATATGATAAATTAATAAATATTGAATTATAAAAATGTTAATTTTCAATATATCATTGACCAAGTGTTTTTAATTTCTATATAATGTAATGAAACATGTTACGTAGTGTTTTTAAATTTAATTTTACCTACTTTATCAAAATGTTTCAACTAAAACTAACAATTACAGGTTTTTTTTACTTTCTCTTACCTATGTATATATGTAATATATATATAGAGAGAAAGTATTGGTTTCATGTCAAAAATTCGATGTCGTTGATGGATCTTCACGTTTTGAGAACCCCTGAATCCAAAAAGTGGTTTTCGCGACATGGTCTGTCTGTCTGTCTGTCTGTCTGTGTGTGTTCAATTTTAAGCATGAAGGAATTGAGCTACGAGGTTGAAATTTTATATTTAAGTTAAACACCCCTCGGGACCGGAAAAATAAGCTTTTAATCAAAATCGGCCAAAGAATACTAGTACTTTACTGATGTACTTTTTCAGTTTTTTTCGATTTTTTCAAAATTCGCTCTAACGATTTTGATTAAAATTCAAAAATCAATTATTTTTTAGATGCTCTTTCAAATGTATATTCGCGTTTTGCCTTCAAAATTGTTTGAAGCACACTTTACTCTTGTATTTCATAGGGAAGATAGGAGAAATGGTTGCCATGGTAACAAAATATAAATATTTTCCCATACTTATAAATTTTACATCTTCAAGTAATTCAAATGTACCCTACTGTCGGGAACTAAATACATGTCGACACAAAAATCTGGTGTGACAAGCACAGAACACAACTTTCGATTACCGAAGGTAAGAGAAAGTTGTGTGCTGTGCGCCAGTCACACCAGATTTTTTTTTAAATTTCATTGTTTTTTTCGGTAACGAAGGCCATTTAGACCCTGTCTCTATTTATTTCAATTGGATTGGCAGCCAATCCAATTGAAATAAATTGTCGCATGAGACGAGATGCGAGCCCGCGACCCTTGGTACAAATGGCCAGCACTCTAACCACTACACTAAGACCCGAGGGCTTAAATTTAATTAAAAATATATAATTGATATCCTTGCCTCACACCTGTTTTTTCTCTCCAAATTAAGCTCAATTTGAAATAAAATTCATAAATTAAACTACTTTTTTTGTAATAGGATCTATTATTAATATTTTATACAGATCTTTATTTGAAAGTTGAAAATTCTTTTAAAAATTTATAACTTCAAATAATGAATGAAAAGCTTTTATAATATTTGAAAAGTTTTGATTAAAAAAATGAATGAAAAAAAAAATATAAATGTAAAAAATAATTTTAAAACCTTTTGGAATTTTATAGTTTTTTACAGTTAGATTTTAACTCATTTTCTAGCAGCCCTATTAAATTTCATGACTTTTAAATAATCATAATTTAAACTTAAGCTATAAATTTTTTTTTTTTTACAAATCACAATCTAGTTAATACATAATAATACCTTATGTAGATGTAATTTAATCCAAATCCAATTCAAAAAAAGTGAGGATTAAACTTTCTTCACTGAATCTCTAAATAAATCCCAGCACCAATTTGTAGAGAGATAATTTATCTAATTATGGTTATAAAAATCTTATTCCCTAATTAAACTCTAACCTTATCTCGTTTTTCTGTCATGTTTGATATTCTAGCTAGAGTCTATCCCTAACAAAACAATAAAATGAGTAACTACACTAAATTAACAACATTATTTCCATTTGAGTGATCAAGTTTCCCTCGCTATAAAATTTAAATAAACTACCAAGTTTTTTATAGCTTACTTTTCTCTTTAGTAAAATATCCTCCCCTCTATATTTCTAAAAACCTTCCAAGGGACCAAAAGAGAGTATAAAAACAGATAAGCCCTAAATACTGCAAATGAATTCTCCCCTCAGAGAAAATATGTCTCTTATGTTTAATTCATTCATAAGAATTTGTAAACATTGTTACATGTATGTATAAATGGAAATTTTCACCTCCCTTATTTTTCTTTTTCTTTTTTTACAAGGGCTAAAAGTCTAATTATTTTGAGAATATTTATTAGCATTAGCTGGATATTTTTTTATTTCTATTTTACTGAATCTAAATATTTATTTTTTTCCACTTGACTTTTTATTTTTCTTATTTTAAACAAAGGAAAGATATTATTGAGAAATATTTTAAGAGGCTGAAATGCTAAGAATTATAAGTGTAGAAAAATGAAATCACCAAATCTAATCATTCCATCAGATGTCCTTTTATTTGACAAATAATTCAAAGCACATTGAGGTGCATCATCTTTTGATAGTTGCTTAAATTTTATATAGCCTATAAAATAATCACGTATTTTTGACATGAAGGCTTCGACTTTTTACAAAAGTTAAATAAATTTTTTTTAATTTCAATTTTAAGTCACTCGGCTGATGAGGCCATTTTGACTTTTGAATATTATTTATTAAATACATTATAGTATAGATGACCTCCTGCGATCGAGCAACTCTCTTGTTTCTGGGGGCCTAGCTCTATCTCCATATTCGGTTTTCTATAAGTTTTTTTTTTTAACATTCACACTCACACTCATACACACATTCACACAGTCTTCTCGGCAACTCAGGTCATATGAGACTTTTGACGACCGTTGTATTGAAAATATCTATTGGGGGTTCAGGCATTTCTATTTAAGCCATTTGGTATCCAAATGACTTAAATAAAAATCATCGGACTGCCTGGGGTCCGAACCCGCGACGTTTGGTATAGGAGGTAGGCACGCTACCTACTACGCCAAACCCGGGGGCCATTCTAAAAGTTAAAGAAAGAAAAAAAATAAGAGACTATCTTTTGACCTTCCGAAATCGGCAAAGCTCAACTTTGAGCTTCCTCCATTGTTTTTGGGATATGAATTTTTTTTTTTTGAATTTGTACTCACAATAAATCTTATTTAATATAAAAAAATTTGGCTCCGATATCTTAAATATCTTTGGAGATATTCGCCCAGTAAGAGAAAAGTTTCTCAAATATTTTTTTTCACGTCCCTATCTTTTATTAAGGATTTAAAATATTTCTTGATAATATATGTAGTCTTAGGAACGACTCGTCAATGTAAATGCAATTGGTCATTGGAATCTATTGGAATATTATCTATAAATAAATGGAAGTATTAAGTTTCTTTGCTTTCTTTTGCTTTTTCCTTGCTCCACAACGAGTAGCTCCCGCGACTCTTGATTAACATTTACTATTAACTATTGTCCACAGAATTCTGAATTAAATGTAATCAATAATTATTAAATTAAATGTACTCATTATCATATCAGGTGGTTCAGATTTTTACATAAATCTTTTGTCCAGATTGTACCTTATGTTATAGAAATAACTCCATTAATGGTTGATAGAAAGTTATAAATTTTTGTGTAAAATCGGTGTTTAAAATACCTTCGTTTTTGTTTATGGGATGGTAGACAACCTACTTGATCAATTTTATACAATATGACTTTTTGCTTCATGGATTCTTGCAAGCTTATTAAATCTCTCAGTTAATTAATAACTGAGAATATGTGGTCAAAAGAATGTATTATCCTCTTAGGGTGCATGATGTTTGAGCGTGCTAACATTTCTATTTATTTCTAACCTGATAATCAAGAAGATCTACTGAATAAAATGTGTCTATGAAGTAAAAGTCCTAAATCTGTAGAAAATAAATAAGCGAAATTGGAAATGATCAAATTTCATTAAAATTATTTACACCTACATATTGGATGGCATTGCTTTACCGGAAGCCAGAATCCTAATAAGAGTTGCCTATTTACAGGCGTATTTGGAATTTTTTATTTATTCATTCTCTTTCCCCAACCTTTTTTTTCCTTGTTGGAATTTTCATTTCATTTTTTTTTATAGACAACTTCCTCAGGGTATGAAGTCCACGGATGACATTCTCCCTTTTTTTCCTTGCCTTATTATTCATTGTCTGAATAGTAAATTAAAGATGCGACCGGCTTGAAAGAAGGGAATCCTGGCTTAGAGAGAACAGAAGAAATGCCAGGTTTATATCGAATAACTCCAGGACGCCATCCACCTATTTGGTCCTTTTAAAGGTTACTGTCAAGGAGAAATATTTTTTTTTTCGCCAAGTTTTATAAAACAAGGGATAATTTTTCAGGTCCCAAAGCGGGAATTCGAAAAACATCTTGTTCTTATCTCTTCCTTCTTTTTAATGTATTCTATCTATGCAATCATTAGTGTCAGATCTGACACGTTGTGGTTACTCTGAGGAGTAACTTTCATGGGAATAATACTGAGGTGGGTTCCCGTTTCCTTCCTCAGGAGGAGGCATCTCAAATAGAGTTGGACAATTTATTGCCATGAGGTGGATTTGAACTCGAGTTGTCTCCAACTCAGAATTATAAGCTTAACTGCTTTATCCCCTAGCTAATCGAGGCGATTCCTTTAATGCATTAATACGCCATAATGGTGAAAGATTGGACTGAGAATTGATTATTCACTCAACTCTTCTCTAAAATATGCATTGCGGCACTAATGTCTTAGCGTTATGGTAGTTTTACCGATTTTCTTGAAACAAATACAGATTATCTTTCTCTTTAGTATACAGCCTAATTTTTTCTTCGTGAATATCCAAATTGAAATCTCATGTTCTATTATTATTATTTATTTTTTCTCTTTTTTTTTTTGGAATAAAATTTTCAATACGATTTGCACACAAAAGCAGAAAAGAATATATAACATCACTTTATAGAAAAAAAATTGAATGAGAAAATAAAAAAAAAAAAAAATATTTATAGATATATTCTAACAATAAAGGACATTTTTATATGCATAAACAGCAAAGTTATTATTGTATATAAAAATATAAAATAGGTATAATAAACGTGAGACCACAAATAATAAAAGTATAACCAAAATATGAGTTTGACAAGAGTTCCTTGAGAAATATAATATAGAGGTACCAGCAGCTTTATTTATCTCTATCGATTTCTGTTTAAATTTTGAAATTCTAAATTAAAAAATCATCCAGAATTTAAGAAAAAGCAATAAATCTTTCATCAATTTTATATTTAACTAATCAGAAACTATTATATTTTGACTTACTAGCGAAATTTCTTCTTTTCCTTTTAATTGATTAGTAAAAATATTTAATATCTCTGTCAGCAAGATGAAAACCAGAAATTCGATATTTAAATCAATGTTCTTTCTTGTCTAACATTTTTTTTTTTTTTTTTTTAATAAATAACGATATCCAAGATTATCACAATCTCATTTTTCATGATGGCGTCTCGCTTACTCACACAAGTGATGGAATTTGATAACCGTTAAAGTTTCAACTTTGGTTCAAACTAACGCAATTAAAAGTTGTACTAGGGGCACTTTATAACTTTCGCTGCCATTTATTTTCTGTGCACAAGTTGGCCCAGGCTAGTTAAAAGGTGTTTGAGTGAATCAGCCCTACAGCTCACTAGCTGACAATTGGATTACTTTGTACACAAGTCACAATTGATGTCAATACCAATTGATCAACAGATAGATGCTTTTTCAATTAAATCAATCCTATAAAATTGAATCTTTTTCATTAGAGCTATTTGGTTAAATGAACTCTGATAAAAAAAAATCAATAATGAAACATAACGGCTCATGAATATTGATAAATATACTGGAACAGGAATGCTAGATCAGTTCAATGGTAAATAATTAATTTGCATGTATTATCCTCCAAAGTGAAATTACTCAAATTTTAATCTAACTTTGGAATAATCTAATTTACAAATTCATATATAGAATTAAGGAAAATCTAAAATTCCTTTAGTATTCTTTAATAAATAAAATATGCGAAGGCTGAATTTCTTACTGTAAAAAAAATTTCTTACTGTAAATATCTGGTGTGACTGGCGCACAGCACACAACTTTCTCTTACCTTCGGTAATCGAAAGTTGTGTACTGTGCTTGTCAAACCAGATTTTTTGTGTCGACATGTGTTTAGTTTCCGACAGTACGGTACATTCCGGTACATTCGATTTTCAAGATGTAAAATTTATGTGTGGCAAAATATTTATATTCTGTTACCATGGCAACCATTTCTCCTATCTTTTTTATGGAGTACAAGAGTAAAGTGGTCTTCAGAAGATTTCAATGGCAAAATGAGAATATACATTTTAAAGAGCATCTAAAAAATAATTGATTTTTGAATTTAAAAAAAAATCGTTGGAGCAAATTTAGAGAAAATCGAAAAAAACTGAAAAAGTACATCTACTCTTTGGTTGTTGTAGTACTCTTTGGTTGATTTTGTTCAAAAGCTTCGTGTCACGTCCCATGGGGTGCCTAACTTAAATATAAAATTTCAATCTCATACCTCTTTCCGTTAATGAGATATTTTGTTCACAGACACACAACAGACAGACCATGTCGCGAAAACCACTTTTTTGGATTCAGGGGACCTCAAAACGTGAATATCCATCATAATCTCGACATCGAATTTTTGACATGAATCCAATTCCTTCTCTCTATATATACATAGGTAAGAGAAAGTAAAAAGGGGTTTGAGATGAATATCAAAAGTCAATTTAATGTAAAAATAGGGATTTGATCATTTGGGATGCCTCTCTATTTAAATAAATAGCCCCCCCCCCCCTCAATTTTCCTTAGATATGTAAAAATCCTTAAGAGTGTTTACGGTGAGAGTCTCACATTGCTTTAAACACTTGTATTTTTTATAAATATACATGTGAACGGTCTTTTGTGCATCAATATTAGTTATAAGCCCCTACGGATTGACAAATAAAATTTCGTCCGAAACGTTTCCTTCGACATTTGGCATCCAAATACTTTGATTTTTGCCGCTTCAGTACTTACCCTCCTAATTTCTAACATCAACAGAAACTTTTCTCCAAATAATAAATTGTATTCAATATCTTCTAATTTAACAGCAATTTTGGGGAGCAAATTAAGGTACGCGTCTTGAGGTGCTTATTTTGGGAGATTCCAATAACATGTTATAATAAAATGTATGAAAATATTTTCTGGAACGGCAACAATAAAAGAAACAATTTTGGCTGCCAATGTCTTGGATTTTTTTTGACTCCTTAATAATACTTCCAGCCACAAAGACATACCTCACAATACTTTAAAGAGTGATTAAATAAAAATAAAAAAATTCCATTTTAATTAAAGATGCACTTAATTCGACGCATTTGTCCATCGTAGGCAGAGTCTATAGAAATAAATACTTTAAACCTCTTATCAAAACTTAATTTCTATTTCCTCTAATTGTGTCACTTTAAAGTCCCAAACTCCAAAGGGATAATTTTCTAATGACAAAGAAAGAGAGCATCACCTTCAAATAAATTAATATAGGGTTACTTGAAAGGATGCTCTAATGCAAAAACTCATAATCTGCCATCTAGAGAACAAACTCGATAAAGTGCCAGAGGATTTCTGTTTAGCGCCGAGTTTGCCCTTGCAGTAGATTTTAATTAAACCAAATTTAGGTTATTTAGAACGATTATAGACTGAGAGAAGAAAGAGAGAGAGAGCTTAAGCAAATACTTTATCTCTTTCCAATTAATAGAAGCAAATATTATTAATTGTTAAAGTAAAAAAAATTATAAAAAACTTTTCATTTAATTGACACAAATAGTATAAAAGAAATTAACTTAATTGCTGGAAAAGAAAATTGTAACTCAAAAATATTCAAATACTATTTCGTTCGGAGATAGACACTTTGATTAGATCGTCATAAACTTTATCAGTTCAGAGAGATACATTATAGGCTATAGGAAGAGTTTCACCGTGACTAATTCTCTTCACGTTATTTATTTAACTTTTTTGTTTGACCTTTTTTTGTTATTTATTTGATACCGTTTTAAGAAACTTGAATTGAGGCGATTTTTTTGAAGACAAACTTTGTTACATAAGCTGGGATGTTTTTTGTGGATCCTTCCAAAGATTTTGAAAAAATAAAGATATAAAATCATGGTGTGGTTTTATGAAACCACGATGCAAGTCAAGTGAAACTTTTTTCGGATCGTAGGCTTTTACCTGAAAATTTTCAGAAAATTATTCAATTAAGGGTATTAAAATCGCGTTTTTAAATAATGTTAACTTAATAATTGGAAAATGGGAAATCAATAGACCTATGTTAAAAACTGAGAACAATATTTATTTAGTATTTGAATCATTTTAAATTATTTTAAAAATTATATTTTATCAATTTAAAAATTGAATAATTAAATCTCACAATTTATAATTCGTCATATATATTAAATTTCAATTTTCCTATTTTTGTCGTCACGGCTTGTGACGTCATAACTTGTAGCGTCACGGCCTTTGTCGTCACGGCTTGTAACTCGACATGCTGATAGAAGATCGAAAAAATTTGAGAGGGTCAAATAAAAGTTTCACTTTAATAAAAAGGTTTTAGGCCCTATATATTTTTTAAAATTAATCTTTAATTAATTTAATCCCTGAAATAAAATTATTATTATTATTATTATTTTTGTGTCTGTTCGGTATCATAGGTTATAGTCTTTTTACGATACTCAATTATAATTATGATATAGCATTTAGTATCGAAATGATTTAAATATAGACTATATTCATCTCTGGGATCCTAACCTGTGCTTCGTGGCTTTAAGATTATCAATATTGACATTTGTCAATACCGCTAGACTCTCGACCGCGGAGGGGGGGGGGAAGAAGGGGAAAATAAAATTATATAGACTATTGATTAAGTATACTGTTAGATTTTATGAATAAATATTTGTAAAATTTATTTAAATGTAAATTTTTTTTTTCAATAAATTTCATAAAAATATGTAAAGTCATTTTTAAGAATATTTTGAGTAAAAATTTTACTAGAATCCGAACCTGTCCTGGGATTGTTTTTTTAGGGGGGAGAGAGTTCATAAAAAACTTTTCTCAATGTATATATATTTATAAAAACGGGCAGAGCCCAATAAATGATAGGCCTACATTTTCAATTTATACTAAATAATTTCTAGTTCAAAATAACATTTTATTTAAACCTCTAGCTTGAAATTTACACATTTTGAATTTCAAATTCATTACTAGTCAATTAATTAGTGATTTAATTATTCTTTATATTAATATTCGATTCAATAATTTTTTGAAAATAATCCGATGTGTACTTTATTTTGAAAATATTAACCAATATAAATGAATGAATAGAATTAATAATATGAATAGCATTTATGAAAACAAGTTAACGAAATTTTAATTGAAATTAAAAGAGGATTTAATTGAACTATTAAAAATATAATCATAATGAATAAAAAAATATATAGAAAAGCGGGAGGTACAGTCAGTTTCAATATTGACCGCCACCTCTAGAGAATAAAGCCGTTAAGTTAGAGAACCAGAGTGCTTAGACAATGAATAAACTTTTTTTAACATTGCAGTGGAAATACTATTTTTTGAGACAACATTTATGTCAGCTAAGCGCTCTGGTTGTCTAACTTCAAGGCTCTATTCTCTAAGGGGGAAGGTTAATATTGAAACTGACTGTACCTGCCAGAGCTCCAATTTGGCAATGAGATAAAAACTAAAGCCTTATTTTCAAAATCTTTTATTTTTATTTATAATAAAATAAAATTTTATTTTTTATACTTAAGCCGTTCAACTTAAAATTTGTACACTTTCAAATTACTCTGAATCACAATTGACGATTAACGACCGAAACGCCATAAATTCAGAAAAACTTTGACGTAAGTGCTCTTCTTCTTCCTTCACTTTTAAATTTGTAAATTCTTTATAGGCCTACTATATTTGTATAGTAAAAATTACTAATTAAAATAATTAATTAAATTATGTTAAGGTGTGTAAATAAGGTGTAATTTGATTTGGGATAATTACTGTATTTAATAAATCTAAAAACTTGAACGGAAAAGTTAATCAAAGTTCCCCCGAAGGCTTTTGAACTCGAATAAATCGGTCCCTTTGCCTTTCTCAAAGGATCTTGGATCGAGTTAGAGGTAAAGAGATAGAACAGGAAAGAAACAGCTTGAGGACATCGCTAGATTTCATCTAACGCCCTTTTGCAACCAGAATTTAGATTTTTGTCCAACGGTTAAAAGAGATTTATCTCTTATTTTAATGTCTAATATAATAGACACAGATGAAAAGAAATAGAAGATGCAAAAAAAGGATGAGATTTATCTTGGAAATATTGTATAACGAAAATAACATGATAGAATCTTAGTAAATTTTATATTAAAATAAACATTTACATTTAAATAGAATTGTCCAATGGCTGCCCAATGATTAATAAGAAACAATATTTTGTACATTAGGGGTCGTCCACATATTACTTAACGCGTTGGGGAGTTAGGGAGAGGGGGGGGGGGGCAAAACGTTACTCATTGTGACATGGGGGACCCCAGGGTTTCTCTAAGTGTAGCATAACAATTCAAAGTTTTTTTTTTTTTTTTTTTTAAACATTCACACTTTTTTCTCATTCGCACTCACACTCACACACACATTCACACAGTCTTTTCGGCAACTTAGGCCATTTAAGTCTTTGACGATAACCGTTGTAATATATATTATCTATTGTGGGTTCAGGCATTTCTATTTAAGCCACCTGGTATCCAAATGGCTTAAATAAAATCATCGGACTGCCTGGGTCCGAACCCGCGACGTTTGGCATAGGAGGTAGGCACGCTACCTACTATGCCACACCCGGGGGCAACAATTCAAAGTTGAATTTATAAAATTTTTTGAAAAAAAAATACATTGTGTCGTTTTATGAAAGCACGATGCAAGTGAATTCTTTTTTTCGCATTGTGAAAATTTTCAGAAAATTATTCAATTAAGGGTATTAAAATCGCGTTTTTAAATAATGTTAACTTAATAATTGGAAAATGGGAAATCAATAGACGCATGTTAAAAACTGAGAACAATATTTATTTAGTATTTGAATCATTTTAAATTATTTTAAAAATTATATTTTATCAATTTAAAAATTGAATAATTAAATCTCACAATTTATAATTCGTCATATATATTAAATTTCAATTTCAATTTTCCTATTTTTGTCGTCACGGCTTGTGACGTCATAACTTGTAGGGTCACGGCCTTTGTCGTCACGGCTTGTAACGCGACATGCTGATAGAGGAGCGAAAAAAATTGATCAAATAAAAGTTCCACTTTAAAAAAAGTCGAATGATTTTCACAAAACTATTTTCATATTTCCTGTCAATATTGTTAATCTTAAAGCCACGGGTTTGGGTCCAATAAGTCAGATGAATATTCATTTAAATCATTTAGATACCAAATTATACAAATAAAAGTGGATGGACCCCCCTTTTTTTTTAAACAGTCACACTTTTTTCTCATTCACACTCACACTCACACACATACAGTCTTTTCGGCAACCTAGGCCATTTACGATAACCGTTAATTATTAATATATCTATTGGGGGTCCAATCATTTCTATTTAAGCCATTTGGAATCGAAATGGGCTGGACCCCTTAATATTTCGTGTCTAAATAATGCGTATCGTTAAATTCTATATGGCTTAAGATGCCGAAAAAAATATATATTTCCATATAGAGCACGGTATATATTTTCTACATTTTTTTTAAAATAAATCAACAGAAGCTATGATAAAAAAACAAAGTTTTTTTTTTTAATTAAATCCTTTAACGTTCCGTGATTTATTAAAAATTTGGAACTAGCAAAAAGATAGCTTATTTTGATCAGATATATATGTCATATCTTTAATTTATGGAACTATAATCTGGCATTATCATTAAACATTTCTTACACCCTTCTCGCTAAAGTCATTTGAATTGAATCTCTTGCAACCACATGGAATGGTTTTGGCCTTAGAAATGCAATGAGATAACAGCCAACTGATTATTACAAAAATAACGAAAGCTCTATAAACATTTTTAATAGGGAAAGAATGATAAGGGAACGATAAAATGAACCCCGTTAATTGAAAAAAATCCAAGTCGTTTACGATCCAACGTCTAACATGCCTCTTTCGAAAGAGTAATAAAATAAAAGGTGATTAAAAAAATATAAATTAAATAAAATCTCGAGTGGCCGCTAAAGTTTGAAATAAAATGCCATTTGGTGCACATAAGATTGGAAACAATTAGTTATTTTCCTATTCAATATTCCACTTGTCCTCGGGCCTTGGTGTAGTTGCTACCGTGCTAGCATTCTATATCAAGGGTCGCGGGTTCGGAACCCAGGCAATCCGATGATTTTATTTAAGCCATTTGAATACCAAATGGCTTAAATAAATATGCCTGGCCCCCAATTATATTAATTATGAGTATCGTAAAAAGTCTTAATCGCCTGATTTGCGGAAAATACTGGGTATATGGGTGTGTGGGAAAATAGGAGGAGTTAAAAAAAAAAAAATATTTTACTTAATCTTTCAATTTGTGGTTTATTAAATGTAGACCGAGAAGGGTTAATAATATTACCTGTTACTTCTTCTTCTTCCCCATTCTAAAGTTATCTCCTTTTATCTTTATAGATGTGTTGGAATATGGAAATGGACGTTACTTTTTAATTTTTGCTTTTATATTCTAATACTTTTTTAAACAAGCATAAACACATATTCTAATAAATTTTCTCAAATATTATTATTATTATTTAAAATTCCTACTGGGATCTCCGTTTGATTACAAAAGTACTATAGTGCACGAAGACACACACCTCAAACCCAACCGGCATCTGGTAGTAGTCATCTACCGGCCTCCCGTGAAGTTACATCATTTCCTCTCTCTAACTCCTTCTCCTGCTCTTCATTTCTTGCTAATGAACTAATCCTTATTTCTGGTTCCAGCCGGTTCATTTTATCCAACCTCTTCTAGGTTACAAAATGCGGATTTTATAGCTGGATAATTTTTAATGTGTAAAGAAAAGAATGGCAGCTAAATATAACTGTTATTAAATAAATAAATATTAATGAAATTTTCATTTATTAGGCTTTCTATGCTGACGTTTAGGTCTTGGCTAAAACCATACTCAGAGCTTGCTGGTGTGAACAAAGGCGTACCGAGGCAGTTGGGGGCCTGGGGGCGGAACTAGAAGAGGGGCCTTATATTGAATTTTTTTTTTTTTTTGGGGGGTGGTCATCTTTTAATATCCCTCTCCTCCATACACAAAAACATTTTTAAAATACCGTATATCCCGGAACCCCAAGGGGTATTTTCATTAAATTTTGTTTTTTTTATCTAAATTTTCCCATTTTTACTTGAGCCCCAAGGGCCCCGGGGCCTCTCAAAGAGAAATTTTCAATAAATTTTGTTTTTACTTGAGCCCCAAGGGCCCCGGGGCCTCTCAAAGAGAAATTTTCATTAAATTTTGTTTTTACTTGAGCCCCAAGGGCCCGGCGCCTCTCAAAGAGAAATTTTCAATAAATTTTGTTTTTACTTGAGCCCCAAGGGCCCGGGGCCTCTCAAAGAGAAATTTTCAATAAATTTTTTTTTACTTGAGCCCCAAGGGCCCCGCCTCTCAAAAAAATTTTCAATAAATTTTTTTTACTTGAGCCCCAAGGGCCCCGGGGCCTCTCAAAGAGAAATTTTCATTAAATTTTGTTTTTTTTCCCACTTGAGCCCCAAGGGCCCCGGGGCCTCTCAAAGAGAAATTTTCATTAAATTTTGTTTTTACTTGAGCCCCAAGGGCCCCGGCGCCTCTCAAAGAGAAATTTTCATTAAATTTTGTTTTTTATCTAAATTTTCCCATTTTTACTTGAGCCCCAAGGGCCCCGGGGCCTCTCAAAGAGAAATTTTCATTAAATTTTGTTTTTACTTGAGGCCTGAGGGCCTCGGGGGCCTCTCAAAGGGAAATTTTTATTAAATTTTCTTTTTTATAAATATATGGGGGCCTATGCCGGCTCGGGGCCTGGGGCGGACCGCCCCCCTCGCCCCCCCGGTACGCCACTGGGTGTGAAAGATATTTAGCTGCATTCTTTTCTTTACATATTATCTCCTAGGTTAGGGAGGATGTCTTGTACTGAGTCCCTCCTCAGACTAGGACAGTTTAAGGAGGGGCTCAGCACCAGCATGTAGCCTATCCTTTCGAAGAATGCATCACGGAGAAGGAACCTTCTTTACATACCTTCTACAGGACGACTTTGTCACAGTATCACCCTCTCTTCGTAGAATTGCCTGGTGTCTATTGTGGGGAGATCCATTATTCAAATCCAGGGCTTGAGGTTTTGTTTACATTAATTGAATATTTTAAATTTGATGAAGCTCAGGAACCTTCTTTTCAATTTCCAAAAGGATTCGGACCAGTAGGTTCAATTAAAGTCAAAAAGTTTTTTTAAAACAAAACTTTATTTGACCCCAGACAATGTTTCGTCCACTTGCTGTAGGACTTCTTCAGTGGTTGGAGTCATAGAGAGTAAGAAGTTAGCAAGAAGTTAGAGAAAAGAGATGTCTATGTATTTTTTGTTAAAGCCCTACTGTTTGATAATTTTATATTATATGGCTCTCTATGACTCCAACCACTGAAGAAGTCCTACAGCAAGTGGACGAAACATTGTCTGGGGTCAAATAAAGTTTTGTTTTAAAAAAACTTTTTGACTTTAATTGAACCTACTGGTCCGAATCCTTTTGGAGAAGGTTAATTGAATATTTTTATTTAGTAAAAAATTCCTACTTATCCAGGATTGAACACGGATCTTCTGTGTAGATACCGACATCCTAGCCCGCTACTCCAGCGAGTCCCTTCATATTACAATAAAATATACTTTTTTCTTTCTTATGTAAAAATGGGATCAAATGGCCAGATTTGAAATAGTGATCCGTAAGACAAGACAGAATAGCGATTGTTGATCTAAATCATGAATTTTCTCAATTAATTCCTTTACATATCAAATTCAATTTTATTATGATAAAAAATATTTTTTAGAGATCACATATATTTTCTTTGAATTCTAAAGGTGTTAGTAATAAAATATTTTCTTTTTTTAAGAGAAATTGGCAAGAGGCACAAAATATTTGTATCTATGTCTTCAAGGGAATAAAAATAAATCAATCAAAAGTTCATCATCTTGTCAATATGTACAATACGTAAGTTTTCGATAAAAAAAAAAAAAAATTGGATTAGGTTCGAGGATCGAGCCAGGTCACGGCTCTAACTGAAAACCGTATTTCCGGGCTTGAGTATTTGATTCCGATTTATTTCATTGAGGTACACATTGTGAAGCCTTCGTTTATTTACTCAGACAAATATCTTCCCTAAGCTCTCAGCTTCTCAACGTACAGTCTTTTGAAAATCATCCACTACATCTTGAACGTACACATCTAGAGAGCGACCTTTTAATAAAATTGTCACTTTCTTATAAATCTTATTTAGATATAGTAAAATTAAATTTTTTAAATAAAAGATAAAAAGTAAAAATTAAAGAAATTATTTCTCAATGATTTTTAATGAAATAGAATCAATTATAGTATTTTATCTAGTATATTCCGAACACCAAAGACAACAATTACTACAAACAAAGATACTCTGATGATTTGGTGTGACAGCACACAACTTTCTCTTACCCTTTGGCAAGGGAAAGTTGTGTACTGTGCTTGACACACCAGATTTTTTGTGTCGACATATATTTAGTTTACGACATTAGGCTACATTGGAATTCAAGATATAAAATGGGGTTTGTAAACAGAGAAATATTTATATTTTGTTACCATGGCAACCATTTCTCCTTTCTTCCCTATGAAATACAAGAGTAAAGTGATCTTCAAAAGATTTCAAGGGCAAAATGAGATTATACATTTTAAAGGGCATCTAAAAAGTAATTGATTTTTGAATTTTAATCAAAATCGTTGGAGCAAATTTTGAGAAAATCGAAAAAAAAGTGAAAAAGTACAATACTTCAGTAAATTACTAGTACTTTTTGGCCGATTTTGTTTAAAAGCTTATTTTCACGCTTCAGGGACATGCCTAACTTAAATATAAATTTTCAATCTCATAGCACAATTCCTTCATGCTTTAAATTGAACACACACACACACACACACAACCCAGAGAGAGAGAGAGAGAGAGACCGTGTCATGAAAACCACTTTTTTGGATTCAGGGGACCTCAAAACGTGTATATCCATCAAAATTTCGACATCGAATTTTTGACATGAATCCAATAGGTACTTTCTCTTTATATTAACATATATATAGAGGTAAGAGAAATTTAAAAATCACTAGCTGCATTTGTCTTTATTACATTAGTAGGCCTACAAATGGTCAAAGAAAAAAGAGAGATGACGTTTAAATTCTCCACCTCCTCTCACTCACAGACCAATCTTTAATAAATTTCTCATTACATTCCTGAATCAAAAGACTTGTAAGTAAAATACCTTATTTTATTAAATAGTGGAATTTATTAGTTCTTTTCCTTGGGTAAGAAGTATATAAAAATTAATCTATTGTATATAAATAATAATAAACAAGAGATTTATTTTTATTAACATTAATGCAATTCTATTATTTAACCAAAGATTGTAATTTCACTCCTTCTGAAGAGAAGCTAAGAGCCCTATAAAAACCCTCGGGGTGACTACAACGTTTTAAATATTAATCGACACGCGAACCGCAGGGTTGCCAGGGTAGAAAAAGGGTTGGACGGATTGGGTTTAGGGGGTGCCAAGCCAAGGCCGTACCTTCCACGAGGGATAGTAGTAGTAGCTACGATAACGCCTCTACGACATGACACACCCCACATACACATTTATTTCCTGTTCAGAACTCAGAGGGATGAGGAAGGGGGTATAGATATTCGTTACGTGACTTGACAACATCCTCGCTTATTTCGCTATAAGTGCCGAAAACTACCCCGTCTCACATTTGATAACTTTATTAACACATTCGACACTATATTTTGGAATATTTTGCTTGATACTATAATAAAACGGCAGGTTTTGAGATCTTTTTTTACTGATTCGTAGATGGAGGGGAGGGGGGATATAATAGTATACTTTATTTTATTTCGCGTTGCATGTGAAGAATGTAGTTTCTTGTCGAGAAGCACTTAGCAAGTACAATAAACAAATAACTAAAACAAATGTCTAAGTTTTACATTATCAGTATTTTATCTCTTTTCCCTTTCCTCTCGTTCATTTTCTTACTCGCGCATTTAGAATCTTAATTCTCGGGGAAATTCTTCTTTATAGAGACATAAAAGTAAAATATAATTTCGGAGTTTATTTTAATTCATAAAAAGTAAAAAATAAAAAATCTATTAGGTCTTTGGTGATTTTTATTCGCTAATGAGTGCCGGAAGTCGAACCCAGGATCTCCAGCTAATGGTGTTTTTTCATTGTACGCTTGTTGACCAAATCAGAAAAAAAACACTCATACATCTATCTATACATCATGTTAAAAAAATCTTTTTTAAAAAGTTTTTCCCTTAATCTCCGCAATTGAACTAGCATTTTTTTATTTTATTTTTATTTAAGGACTTTTTCGGCATCTATGGCTACTTAGACCAGAGAATATAAATCTTTTTTTTTTTTCATTTCGTCTCGGTAATTCAGATCAACCAAAAAATATTATTTTAAAGAATGTTAATGTTTCAAAAAAAGAAATTTGAGCACGGCACGCTCTGGGGGAGGGGGGGGGGGGTATATATTTGTCTACGGCACCAAAATTTTTGGGCGGCATTTGGACTGCAAACAGAATTATGTTATTTACTGAATCATTAAAATATTGTATCAAATTCTAATGTAAACTATTCTATATATTCTATTCCAGTGGTCCCCAACCTTTTTTGATGTGCGGCCCACTTTTTCCGTAAAAAAAAACTCTGAGGCCCAGTGTATATACAGTATATAATTTTATATAAATATATATAATTTTTTTATCTTTTCTTAGAAGTCCGCGGCCCAGTTCCAATCAGCCCGCGGCCCACAACTGGGCCAAGGCCCATGGGTTGGGAACCGCTGTTTTATTCAGTGCAAGAAATTTTCTTTGTCTAGAACGGTAACCACTAGAGCAGGCAGCGCCTGATCTGAGCAACTAGCACATGTACCGTACAGTCGGAAACTAAATATATCTCGACACAAAAAAACCTGGTGTCAGTTACACCAGATTTTTTGAATTCAAAATTTTAATATTTGTACAAGAATAAAAACAAAGCGATAGTAATTCGCTCTAGTGGCAAGGATATGAATCAAAATACACTATATTTCTTTCAAAAAAGAGAACCAAATAAATTTATTCGCTAAAATAAATTATCATAAATACGATAATTTTCTCAATTCCAAATATATTTTATTTCATATAAAATTTTTATATAAATTACAGGTGTTAAAATAAAAAAAGTATTTGTATTCTTTGAACTTTATTTTTTTTA
>JAKCPI010012837.1:0-10762 GCA_023213315.1 Euborellia annulipes | reverse complement strand
ATCTTTATCTTGCTGTTATGCAGCGACTCTGGTGGTGGCACTTATTAGAGAAGGAAGTGGGAGGCGCGGCCTAGTATGAAGGGAGGCGCGGCCTAATATGAAGGGAGGAGCGAATATTAGACACAGCGTGCATTTTTAAATTATTGCTGTTAATATAAATTAATATAAATAAAATAATAAATAAGTATAAATAAAAAAAAAATTTATAAGTCTATAAATTTATATTTTTTAGCATTAAAAATTTGTGTTTTTTTATAAAATGAGCGGAAAGGGATGGGGAGACGTCATATCATTAAATATTTTTGAGGCGTTTTAACAAAAAATTTAGAAACCACTGTATTAGGGATTACCAAATTATTCGAATTGCCATAGTTTTAGTGCTTATTTTGTTTAAAGAAAAACAAATATCCATGGGCGTAGCCAGACATCTTGTTAGGGGGGGGGGGGGCAACCCCCCGTTAGGGCAAGAGGGGGGGGTTGCGATTAATATATACATAGATTATTAATTATTTATTTAAATAAAAAAAAAATTAAATTAATGTAGTGGATTGGGGCGTTAAAAAAATAATTCCCAATGGGAAAAATATATATTTGTTTGTTTTTGTTTTTTTCCAATTTTTAGGGCAAGCCAGGTGGGGGCAACGGCCCCCCTGCCTCCCCTTGGCTACGCCCATGCAAATATCATACATTTAGAAATTTAAAAATTCAAGTAGTAGAAGAAGAATAAAAAATTACTTCAAACTCGTAAAAAAAAATTATTAATTGTCGCTCAGTAACATTTATATACATTTTACATTGAATAAGGACAAATTAATCAAGTATTGAGATGGGATAAGAAGAGATTTTTAGGGGAGAGAGTTCTGAGAGGGACTGATTTTTGGG
Source organism: Euborellia annulipes (assembly GCA_023213315.1). Classification (NCBI taxonomy): domain Eukaryota; kingdom Metazoa; phylum Arthropoda; class Insecta; order Dermaptera; family Anisolabididae; genus Euborellia; species Euborellia annulipes. The sequence goes on along the minus strand of JAKCPI010012837.1, from coordinate 9,880 downwards.
GAACAGAACAAACATTGGGAACCGAGTTGTTGGCCATTTGCGCCAGATACCGGTACAAGGGTTAGTGCGTGCATCCGTGCACGATGCACCAGGGGACATCTGGGAAATACTTTTTTTTGCAGGCTATTGAGGGTATTTATGCCATAATTTAAGACTTTTTCCTCAAAAAAAGTAGGGGAGTAGCCTAAATAAAAAAATTATTTAAGATCCTGGAGAACCCAAATAAAATTAGTCCTCTTTATATCTATTGCATATTTTTATTCGCCCTTTACATAATTTCTACCTATAGACTGCGCTACAACAAAATCTCCTAAAATTAATTCATTAATTAAATATCATCCATATTTTTTAAATTTTGTCATTGATAATATATTTAGGAAAAGAGTGGGTGGAGCGCCATACCCAAAATTGAAAATAAAATAAATTCAAAACTTGTTCTAACTAAATATTTAAGTTAGGGCAATATAGGTAAGGAGCATGATTAATCAAAATTTTTTTAATGTTGTTGACAAAACGTCTGGAAACATTTTTGAGGGTCGTCCTTCCTTTGAAGGAGTTTCTTTAAATATACTTTCAAAAAAAATAAGAATATTCATTTCTTTTTTTTTTAATGATCTTTTTCATCATGTTTGACTTTTAAATACATGTTTAATGACAAATAATACAAGCTTCACGCTGTCATTCAAATTTGACAGCCAACAGATGTTCATAAAAATGCAAAAGGTCATCATTTCTTTTTCTTTACTCTTGGGTCTGGCATCGGGGAGGAAAAAATATTAAATATTTTAGCATTGGCCGGCGCTTGGCGAATCCGACTGTATAAAGCGAGAGAAATTTGCATTTTATTATTTTATCTTAGAAACATCAGAGATTCTCCGCCGTCTTTAAGTCAAGGAGAAAAAAAAAAAATTCGCCACATGATTAAAAATTCAAAATACGTTCTATGTACGTCGAATAATGCACGCACACAAATTGATAAAATTAATTACTACCATCTTCCTCTCTCTTTCTCTCTTGATATATTGATAATAAATTAAATAAATTTTTGATATTCGGATTCTTGGTTCTCTAATATTATTAAATTAACATTTATAAATATTTGCCAAAATTATAAGAATCCCAAGATATTTTATATCAAAATGTATTTTATTAAATTAAATCTGAAGATAGAATTTTACAAAATTATTTAAATTACTATTATTTGCGCTAATTACGGTTTGCAATTAATATAATTTACATGCACCAAAAATGTTCTCTAAATTTATTATTATACAAATAAATAGCTCTTCATTTTATTATTCATTAATGTCCGTGAAAATCATAAATTTATTTTTGAAAATAAATAACAGAGGTGGTATATGAAGAACGTATACATATACATTAGATTTGATCCAATGGAATGGAATCGTATAGTCAAAATTACAATTTAATTAATTAAATGTGAGATATTGATGGGAATCGTACTCGGGACCTCCAGATTTGCTTTCCAGTTGCACCAGGACTCTAGAGGTCAAACCAACGAACTGTGGCACACCATCTCACATTTAATTAGTTTAACGAACTAACTGTCTGCTGATCACCTCCTATTTTATTTAGTAATTGAAATATATAATAATTTAAATAATGACTGGTAACCACCCCTAAGACCAAATACTCCTCTTATTCTAAAAGTCAAGAGTTTTTAATAACCCAACTTTTGCTTTCTGCTCTTGGTTCAGGGTCTGGATACTCAGAGGACCTCAAAACATGTAGGTTATATATCCATCTAATTCTCGACATCGAATATACAATTTTCTATACTGGCTGCGAGTATTAAAAATGTACAAGATGGAGTCAGTCAAGGAAAGAATAAAAACAAATTTTGTTTGTCGACGTTGTCAACAATCACACTCTTCTTAGTGGCAGTCTAATGTCAATTCTTACAGATATTAGTAATTAAACATTTGACATCAATAAACTGAAATTCAACCAACATTAACAATGTGATGTCTGTTCTTTTATGGTTTAAACAATTAAAATAAAATACCCTGTATATATCGCCTGCAGAAAACCATAGTGGCGAAAGTCCGAAATTCAACAACGTTTGCTAGGCTTAACTCAAAAATTGAATTTTCGACTTTCGCCACTATGATTCTCAGCAGGCAATATATCAACTCAAGACTACTTGTACAATGTCTTTCGAAACGTTTTTTCGTGTTTTTTATTCTTTTTTTGACAGATTCCATCCCTTACATTTATACTCGACTTCGAATTTTTAATATGAATTCATTACAATCCTGGTTCAAAATTAAATTTTAGATTAGTATTGTTTTTTTCTCATCAACGGTTGATTGAATAATATCAGTTGTATCATCACTCTTCATTCTTTATTATTTTATTAAAATATATGTTACATTCGTTTTTTTGTTGTTGAAATTTAAGATATTTTTTTTTATATCTAAGACCATTTTAGACATAGTCCCTATATTTCTAAATTAATTAGTATCCAATATAATTTTATCTCTAAGTGGATAAAACAATCTATCACATCTTATACACTGAAAAAAAACCGACCTTGTAAATTTAAAGTGAAATCCCTTTAAAAATTTTCAACAAACCTTCCCATAAAATTAACAAATTTTCCTTTCATTTTTACAAGAAATCGCCTCAAGTTCTATATGACAAACTCATACCGTAAAAATGAAAAAAATTTCCTTTTATTTTTACAGGAAATTTCATCGAGTTCTAATTCAAAAAGAAATCCTGTAAAATTGACAAGGTTTCCTTTAAATTTGACAGTAAAAACCTTTAAATTCTTATTTTACCTGAGAAAAAGGCAACTCCCTCCATACCTACCTACCTACCCATTGCTTCCTCTCTAACTCAAAGCTAGTCATTCTCTCTTAGCAGACAGTATGACTAGCTTGAGTTGACTAGACTACATTTCTTTTCCAGATTCATTCTTTGAATATTTGAAATCCGAGTTGATATCTTCTATCATATATACTTTTTTAATTTTGAAAAATATTTGTACTTTTTTTTTTTTATTCACGGCACGTCTAACAAAATATCTTTGTGTCCTGTTTTTTTCTTACATATTATGGCAAAAAACCAAGGTACGTCTACAAAATATATTATGATTTTCTTTTTAATATATTATTTATAATAAATTTTGTGCTTGACTTGCAGGACTTCAATGAAGACTATTTAAAATTATATCACATTCTAATTGAGTGGGATTTAGAAGGTCTGTTTCATACATTAAAATGTAAATATAATGTTATAAAACAAAATCTGGTGTGACTGGCGCACAGCACACAACTTTCTCTTACCTTCGGTAATCGAAAGTTGTGTACTGTGCTTGTCACACCAGATTTTTTGTGTCGACATGTATTTAGTCCCCGGCAGTAGGGAATATTTGAATTCGGATGTAAAATTTATAAGTATGGGAAAATATTTATATTTTGTTACCATGGCAACCATTTCTCCTATCTTTCCTATGAAGCACAAGAGTAAAGTGTGCTTCAAACAATTTTGAGGGCAAAACGAGAATATACATTTGAAAGAGCATCTAAAAAATAATTGATTTTTGAATTTTAATCAAAATCGTTAGAGCGATTTTTGAGAAAATCGAAAAAAACTGAAAAAGTACATCAGTAAAGTACTAGTACTCTTTGGCCGATTTTGATTAAAAGCTTATTTTTCCGGTCCCGGGGGTGTTTAACTTAAATATAAAATTTTAACCTCGTAGCTCAATTCCTTCATGCTTAAAATTGAACACAGACACACCCACACACCCACCCACCCACCCACCCACCCACCCACAGACAGACCATGTCGCGAAAACCACTTTTTTGGATTCAGGGGACCTCAAAACGTGAAGATCCATCAAAATCTCGACATCGAATTTTTGACATGAATCCAATACTTTCTCTCTATATATATATTACATATATACATAGGTAAGAGAAAGTAAAAATGTAAAATGTTTCAAAATATTATCTAGTGTTTATACAATTTATTTTTTTTGAATAAAAAACTCTTGCATACGTTTTAGGCTTTCGGCCATTGACATTAGTGGAAAAAGGGTTCTTTCAGATAAAATTCCTTATTTTCAAGAGACAAAAGGACCGAATACAATACCTTAGCCCAAGAGGGCTTCTAGCTCTCTTGGTCAGGCCGACCTCAACAAGTTAAAAATTTAGAATATAAACAAATTTTGGTAGAATTAAAAAACAAACTTTTTTTTTTCAGAATACAAAATCGAAGATTCAGCATCTACAAATGAACAATTCTGAACAGTTCTGAAAATGACATTTCTATTTTTTTTTTTTTTTCATATTATCTAAAAATAAATACATATTTTTGATATTTTAATATGTTTCAAAACTTATTAATAGGCCTATTTATAAAATAAGTCATCTTGATAATTCATTTCAAAAGTATTTATTTATATAAGTTTGGTGTACATTACAACTGAATTGTAATTCTTTTGTAATTAACTCGTAAAATAAAAAAAACATTTTTTTTGTTATAATTTTGTAAATTTGATTTTTTTACATAATTTCCTTTATACAAAGAATCCTTTTAAAATTATAAGAAATCCTGTCAAATTGTTTTTGACAAAAAAATCATTGTAACTTGAATTTATTTCAATCTGCCACAGCTCGTCGGAACACAGGAGGATTTGGGCGTGTTGATTAATTAAAAAATTTTTTAATTATTTTTTAAATATATGTTTGATTTTTCTCATGTCATTCGTAAAACAATAATGCATATCTTTGACCTGAGAAAAATTAAAAATATATTTAAAATAAATAATTAAAAAAATCTCTTAAATTAATCAACACGCCAAAAACCTGTGTTCCGTCGAGTGTAGCTGTAGCAGATTAAAATAAATTCAATTTAAAATTAAATGAAAAATCATTTTAAAATTACAAGAAATCCAGTAAATTTAGTTTTGACAAAATATCCTTTAAAAATTACAGGAAATCCTGTCAATTTGGTTTCAACAAAATTTCCTTTAAAATTTACAGGAAATCCTGTCAATTTCATTTCAACAAAAATTCCTTTAAAATTTACGGTAAATACGGTCAACTTCGTTTTAACAAAATTTCCTTTTAAATTTAAAGGAAATCTTGTCAGTTTTTTTCAACAGGAAAACCTTTTGAAATTATAAGATGCACCTTCAATTTCGTTTTAACAAGGTATCCCATTGAATTGACGAGAAACCTCATTGACGCATTTTCATTACGGTTTCGGAATGAATTGAAGAGATTTCCATTGAATTTACAAGGTTTTTTTTTTCAGTGTAGCCTATATATATTCACATCTATTATATATATTATATTCTATTTAAAATGTTTGCCCATACTGTAGTTAAAGTGGCACAAACACTCTTACAGATGTTCATTTCCACGTTTAAGTAATTATTTCTAAAGACTATATAAATTAAAAGAAAAAGGGACGAAATGAATTTTGCATTACAACAATATTATTGTCACTTTGTCTTTTCGTTTTCGTTAGCAGGACTTAATTAATCACCGTTGATGGAGGAGAGCTTTCAGAATTACTGCCACATCTCTTCAAAGTTGTGAGATAAATAATTACGACGAGTGAGACTGAAAGTGAGAGCACAAAAGAGGGACAGCTGAAGCCGCGGGTTAATTCTCCTTTTGGGACCTCTCTTTAGTGGCAAATTCAATTATATACATTAAATTCATTCCCGTCTTTCTTAAAGCATCTCCATTTGCAAATATCGTAATCAATTTTAGTAACAAATGAATGGGGTCAGATCTCTATCTAGAAGAAATATTTATATTAATTTATGTCAATATAAATATTGATAAAATATCACAAGAGTATTTTTAACTTTTAGAGGCGTCTGGCCTCCGAAAAGATCAACAGCCACCAGAATCGTTGCAGTGAAGCACGGTCGGGTGGTAGCTGCCAGAGTGTGGAACATACTCCGGTTGTCATCGATATAAATAATTTTAATAAATATTTATTCAATAAACCCCTAAATGGCCCCAGCAGCCAATAGGGAAGATAAAAAAATACTCTCCTATAATATTTCTAATTTTCATTGTAGCCCTTGATCTATGATCATAGGACGAGCATTAGCTTCTGATGTTAAAGGTTGAGGGTTCGCATCCCGTCCCAGGCAAAAAAAAAAATATGCAAGAGACAATGCAATTTTTTGCATGAAATTCCGGATAATTAATATAAGATTATAATATGGACGATGTTATGCACTAAAGAACCAAGCGACATTAACTTAAATCTGAGATAGGGGGCATTTAATTCGGACAGGTCTATGAGCTTGCCTCTTTGCTAGGAGTCTGTTCCATAATAACTAATCAAATTGAATTAAAAAAAAATGTCTCCCAAGTTATATATAAAAATAAATTAAATTAATAAAATTATTACAAAACCTTCTTCCTCTCCACCTCATGTTTTTAAAATTAAACCATATGAGAAATAAAACAGTAAAAAAAAAAATAAATGTATACTACAAAATGTAGACCTATATTCTAATATAAATATTAATGAACTTAATAAAAGATCCCTTTTATTGTTAATTAAAAACAATGTTCAGGCATAATTTCAATGAAAATATGTATGTTTTGTTAATCCCACTCAAAATTTGTGGAATATTAGTAATAATAATTTACTAACAGAAAGTGAAAGAAAGGGCTAAATAAAATTCTAGAATAGTCTGTCTGACAATATGGCAATACTTGTTTTTTTTTTTGTTTTTTTTTTTGTATTTCCTGTCGATGTTGAGTTGTGCACATCTTTCTATTGCATGTACTTCTGCTTGGAAGATACTTGGGTACCCAAGCAGCATTTTCCGTAAGAATTACTAGCATAAAGTTTTTTTTACCTTTGGAGAGGAAAAATGTAGTTAATTAAATTTATTTATGGAACTTTTCAGTAATAATTCCCTTTAAAGTAAATAGCACAGGAAAAATAACGTTATTTTTACTACCAAATTAAACTTCAAAGTTGTCTACCTAATGGTAATATTCATAGGTAAATATTTGGTGAAATTTACTCAAAGAATTTACTTATAAGTTTTTTTTACTCAAAAGTAAAAATGTTAGTAGCGCTACCGTGGCAAATATTACTTTAAAATAAAAATTACTTTCAAGTAATAAAATCAAGTAGCAGCTACCACTTTGTTACGGTAAAAGTGATAAAATTACGACGTAATTTCTGAAGTTATTTTCCCATAAAAAAAACCCTTTAATATAACCTATAAGTAAGTCTAACCTAAAATAACTTATAAAAATAACAACTAAGGTGTGGTGGCTGTGATGATAATTCAGAGAGGAAGGGCAGAGGCAGCCAAAGGGAAATAATTCTGAATGCTACAACAATTTTCCGGAGACGTTTCGGTGCATTTATTAGTGCTCCATCTTCAGTCCTTTAATTGTTTTTTGTGCTCAGAGTTAGTCTAAAATTGCTTGATATATACATATGTCTTTAATTGGTTACAATTGAACATGTATATTATTGAACTGGCATACAATGTTTGACAATGGTCACCCAAGAAAGTGAACTATATGAATGATCATTCATTCATATAGTTCACTTTCTTGGGTGACCATTGTCAAACATTGTATGCCAGTTCAACAATATACATGTTCAATTGTAACCAATTAAAGACATATGTATATATCAAGCAATTTTAGACTAACTCTGAGCACAAAAAACAATTAAAGGACTGAAGATGGAGCACTAATAAATGCACCGAAACGTCTCCGAAAATTGTTGTAGCATTCAGAATTATTTCCTTTTGGCTGCCTCTGCCCTTCCTCTCTGAATTATAAAAATAACTAAAAGGTAATATTTACGACAGAATTTTACCAGAAAGTAATTTTTACGAAATGGTTATATTAGTCTAAAGGGATCTTTTGTTTAAGATATTTAGTTAAGAAAAATGATAGACAACACTTTCTTATCAGAAAAAAAATTTTTTTTGTTATTCCTCGACATTTTATAGACTATTTTAAAGAAATTTGGTAAGATTTCTTGCAAGTGATCGGAATGAAATAGAAGAGTTAACAAAAAATTTTTATTAGAAAAAAATTTGAAAAAATGAGCTTTAACTAACCAAGAAACATTATTTTTAGGAAAAAAATAATTTCTAAATTATTTTAGGTCTATTATTTGACTTTGTGTCCATTTTAATTGCCAAAGGGTGTGCATTGGGCAGAGTTGGGTTTTATACACAATTTTGCAGTTTTATACAAAAATTGCGGATAAAACTTGTATAAAACGTATAAAATGTATTAAACGTATAAAACTTGGATGCGCATGCGCAAACCCGACGAGAAAGGAAGTTCAAATAAAATTTCATTTTTCAATTATTAACATTTTGATTATATTATTCACTAATTATAAAGCAAACAACATCGTCAATGCTTTAGAACATTATAAAATATGAAAAGTTTTTAAGCTGTTTTTTCAGGGGAGAGGGTTGGTTTTTTACAGTTTTATACCTTTTTATACATCGGCCTAGTTTGATCCGCGATAGTTTTATACATGTATAAAACCGTGTATTATACTCGGCGGGATAAAACTTGCCAACTCTGGCATTGGGGCGACGGGAGTTAAATTTAAAAAATCCTTCTCTTTTAGCCAATATTTATTAAATACAATTTATTTATTAAAATATATAAATAATATAATATTTATTAAATAATTAATATATATATATATATATATATATATATATATATATATATATATATAATTTGATTATGGCGCGGCTTCGCCATCCCATCAGGGGTACGAACCTAAGCAATCTTTGTGAATGTAATCTGATAAATTAGTGGTAAATTCCCCTGGCTTTTATCTGAATTTATAAATAAATAATTTTATACTTCGTTATTTATATTTATAAATTAAATCCTAACCCCTGAAATTTTTTTTTTTAGTGATTAAAGTTCTGTGTCTGCCATTTCGAAAATATTTCAAAATATACCTTTTCTTGAGAGAATTTTTCGACTTATAGGTGAATAAAGCAACTATAAAGTGTAAAAGAGACGTTTTTGAATCGTTACGCTGACTTTTAAGTCATTTTTTCATAGTAATATTTGTCACTGTAGAGTAAAAATGTCTCTTCAGTATTTTTTTTAAGGAATTCTTACTATAAAAATAGTCAAAATGACTTAAAAGTGAAAAATAATACTTTAAAGTAATATTTAAATAAAGATGTCGTATTGTATAATGGTTAAATAATAATAACCTGCCAATTAATGAAATAAACAATAATTTTGGATAAATAAAGACCATTACTTACAAACTTATGTAAATTTGTACCTACCAAAATAATTAAACATGATTATTAGCCGTTTTTTTGAAAATGTTGGTTTTATTTATTTTGACATTTATAAAAAAATATTCGTAAAACTACATATTTGTTAGGGCGCACAATTTTATACGAAGTATAATCATTATATTTATCAAAAAAATTTCGAGCGTTTGTATTTTCTTCCAATCCATGTCCTCTTTCGCCTGTGAATAAAATTTAACATTTTTCGGCCATCTTCTTTTACCATTAAAATAGACATATTTCTTGATAAACTTGCATGATGCCATTTCTTTAAAATAATTTCCGAATATAAACGAATGGAAAGCCGAGGTTCAACTAACGAATAATTGGGAAAAATTACCAAACCTTCACGTAACCATTATGTACCTATTACGAATCTGTAACGTGATTATTACCGTTCCAGCTAAAGTTTTTGTGTGGTAAAAAAGACCACAATCCTATTCCCCACTTTGGGAATTATCCAGTATTCATACCGAAATAAATACGTTGCGCTCTCTGGTAAAAATTACTTTGAAGTTAACTTCAAGGTAACAGTGTAGTCATTTAAACTTTAAATGC
>JAKCPI010012836.1:0-20528 GCA_023213315.1 Euborellia annulipes | reverse complement strand
AAAGTGATTTCTCATTTAAAGATAAAAAAAAGGGAATCAAATAAAATAGCTTTTATAAAAATGGAGCTAATCTTGTGTGACGCATATGGTTTTTCTGATATTTGATTCAGTATTTAATATGTGTGTGCCATATCAGGTATTTATTTAAATTAAAAATCAAACACTTTTTTTTTTGGACGAATATCTTTAGCGCGGCTTAAGCAGGGTGAATTGGGAGAAAATGTAACGTAACAAAAACGCGTTCCTAACAAAAATGCGTTCTTAGCGCCCGAGCGAAGGCGGAGGAAGGCGAGATTAGCCGAAGTCTTGGTGAGGCCACGCCCACTTCCTTCTCTTTATTTTCTTCTATTTACCCCGAAGGTATACCACACAACTTTTCTTAACTTCGGAATTTGAATGTTGTGTGATGTGCTGCCTGGATATTTTTGTGTCGAGATATATTTATTAGAGTGAGGTGGATAGCTGAGTAGATCTTGTAGTAAGAATAAGGAAAAAAGCGATTGCAGCTATGTTTATTTCGTTTATTAGACCGACGTTTCGGTCAGGTATATGACTATACTCAGGGCTGAAGCGTGTCAACAAAATTCCCCAAAAAGTCGAATGGAGCAATTGTGTAAATTGTTTCTTGCCATTTAATAAGAACCAAAGGCTGCATTCGACTTTTTGGGGAATTTTGTTGACACCTTTAGCCCTGAGGATGTTAGTATACATGACCGAAACGTATGCTTGAAGTGATTAATAAACGAAGATCGTAGCAATCGCTCTTTTCTTTATTCCTTACTCCGAGATATATTTAGTTGCCGAAAGTATATTAAAACTAAAGTGATAAATAAATATTTTTCGAGATCTATTGAATATATATTTGAATAAGATAATAGTATTCAAAATACCCCGATTCGGACTAAACAAGTTATAGATATACTGTATTTACTCTCTACTGGTTTAACCAAGCGACGCACAAGTGGAAAATTTTACTTTAAAGTTTTTCACGTTCTCGTTACTAGTTAGTGACTTGCAAGACTAACTGCAAGGGTAAGTGAGTTTTATTGGTGCAGGTCGAGGGTCCGGTGGCCTGGTGCAATGGATAGCACGCCTATGCCCCGGAAAGGCGGAGATCCTGGGTTCGATTCCCGGGAGCCATGGGATGTTTGGCCTCACCAATAAAAAAACACTCACAGGCTCGTTAAATAAAGTGATAAAATTTAGAATACATCGAATTTTTGACATGATCGTAATACTTTCTATATATATGAACATAAAAGATAAGGTAGATTTTTTTTTAATATAGTCATGCATGAGGCATTTTGAAACTTAAAATTTAACTTAATCCTCTTAGTTAATCAGCTTTTCATTTAATATACAAACAGCGAACAATATTATATATTGTTTTTTTTTTTAGACTCTTAAATAATATTATTATTTGTGCCCTATAAATCTTGACTTTTTATTTTCTACCATTTTCAGTATGTAAACATTTTTTTAGCTGGTTCACCCCAACACATGAATCGCGTAAGTTAAAACGGGGGAGAGGATTTAATGTATCACCTTATCTAAATATATAGCATAATATTTTTTTTTTTTTTTAGAATGCGTTGCGGTGTACTAATAAATAAATAAATGCCTAATCCAAATAAATAAGTAGATAATTTTAAAAAGAGTATATAAACATAATTTTATTAAAATTTGAAAGGTATTGTCTACGTTTTCTAAAAAAAATCTCGTTAAAATATCTTTTTTTTATTTTATCATTTTTATGCCGAGGCATATGCAAAAATACAGAAAAAAAAAAAAAAAAATATCGTCTGAATTTATATATCTATATGTACTGTATAAGCAAAAGGTGAATTGAAATAAACATAAAATAGTTAAAAAATATTTCCTTCTATGAATTTACTTACATTTTCATGTTTAGAAAAAAAAAAAAATTCAAGATATGTGTGTTTTGTAAATAAAGCAAAGTAATAAATAAAATGCAAAGAAGAGAGAAAGAGAGGGAGAAAAAAAAAGTGGCGGAGTTTAGTATAAAAGGCAAATAAATAATGCAAAAAATATTTAAAAAAAAAAAAAACAAGCTCAACTGTTCGAATGTTAAAATGGCTTCTTGCGTTGGTCAAAAAATATCACTTCTTCGCTTTTAGGTTTCGTGACAAAATAATTTAGAATTATGGCTTGGACTAGAGAACATTTATTTTTTTTTTTTTTACGTTTGTTTTAATAAAATTATGGTGGTATGGATGAAAAAAAAAAAAAAAACTGGAACAATCAGTAGGGAGAAAAAAATTATACATCCTTAATAAAGACATTATAATTTAATTAATTTTTTATTGTAATCCCTCTTCCCTCCTCTATCCCCTCACCGACCGAAAACATATCTAATTTATCATCATGATAATTTATTAATCAATCCTGTTTTTGTTGTTTTTTTTTTTCTTTCTTTGTATTATCAATTTTTTATCATATGCCTAGCATCAATTAATTAAACATGAATATAAGTTCATAAAACATTAATACTCGACTCTAAATATTTATGAATGATATTGGATATTCATTATTCATAAATCATGAACCCATTTATTATTATAAATAAATAAAAAAAATAAATAAATTAAACAAGTGATAAATTTTTTATAAAAAAAAAAATTGTATTTGTTTTATCCGATAAATAGGCCTAATTAATAAACGGAATTATTATTTTATTTAAGTTAAATAAAAAATAAATGAAAGATTTTAAGCTAAATATGGACCCTGTTAATCATTAGTGTGTCAAACGCCAAAAAATTAAAAAAAAATTGAGTTAAGAAAGACTAGTGATCCGATCCGAAGATCCAGACAGAACCAGACTTGATTTTTAGACGTTTGGATGAATCAAAAGAATATACCTATTTATTAAAATTTTAGAGGATTGTGATATCCTTTGAAAAGGATCGCAAAAATCCAGGATTACTAATACTTCGAAAAGAATTAGCAATCCAGAGAGGAAAAATGATTTCGATCCATCCCCAAAAAAGGATTTTGATCCAGATCGAAAAATCATGGATCAGTTCGGATTTTCGGGATTGAATCCAAAAGGATCGCGACCTGCTGATCTTTGAATGAAAGGACATGATGGGAGAATTTTGCATTATGATCTAAGACAATGGTCCACTTCCCTTCCTAAGCAATACTATTAATTTATATTATTGTCAAATGTATTCAAATAAATATGGGCTGAGCCTAGATATTTAAGCTCACTTAGAGCATAGAAAAAAAGTGTAAAAATTTTAGTTAATAGGCGCCTACGACTTGCTCACTTTTCTCTCTTAATGACATCTTTATTCCTCTCATCAACTTGAGACGGATGAAATTGCCCTTCCTCCCCATTTTAGCAAAGAGAAATTCAAATGAACGCAAATTATTAAAAAAAAAAAAAAAAAAAATGAAAAAAGTATAGCAAAAAAAAAATATGGGGAATGACTTCCCCGAGACTTTCTCGTATATTCTTTTGGAATTACGTTTGGTTGTGTGTAGGTGTGAACATGATTGCTTAAAAAACCAAAGCAGCTAGATGGATGAAATTTAATATATGCTCCTTACACTAAAATTGTAGATTTCTATCAACTTTTGGAGTAAATACGTCTCTTGGAAGTAGTACTTTACTTAATAAGTTTTTTTTTTAGAAATTTCGAAATTTTCAATTGTGATAAATTACTCTATTTTAAAAAGTTTTTATTCTTTGACATTTTTTCAAAAACTGAATAGATTTTTAGTTATCGAAGGTAATTATTAAAATAATTTTTTTATTTTTTTGATTTTTTTTCTTATTTGTTGAGTATAAAAAAAAAATAACTTTTTAAATTTAATAGCTTCTGTGAAAAGGCAGAAAAATCGAGAAAATTCGGGTTAAGCAAGGCTAAGAACTGCTGGACTGTGGATAGGTGACCCGCTGAGTGTTGAGTCTCTCACCTGCTGGAAGCCATTTTATTTAATTTCCCAAAAGTCAAATGAGAGGTCAAACTTAGAGGCCGAAATATAAATTGAAAATACAATTAACTTTAACACCCGTCTCAGGAAGAAAAATAAATAAATTCCACCTCAATAATCAATCAAAAGTTAGAATATATTTTTTTTTTTTCATTTATAAAAACATTTATTTCATATTCATTTTTTTAAATTATTTAATTTGTTTTTTCTTCTAATTTTATGAATATAAAAAAAAAAAAACAAATAGTTTTATTACTTTTTTTATTACTGTCTTTAATAGATTCTGGGAAAAGATGACGTCACGCGTATTGTTTGGAATCCGGTTCGTGTGCACCAAGGACGGAGACTCAGCATCTTTAAGCGACTCTCTCCATCTCACTCGCACTCATTACCTTCGCTCTCTTTCTACTCAAATGCCATCGAGGACCTCTTATAGACCACATATGAATTTTTGCTTTTTCGAGGAGGGGGACGCCTTTTAGGCCCCCTCCCCCTCCCCCTTTAGGTTGTCCCCTCGCTGATATTTATACTAATTTTATGAAATTTGTTTGATTAAATTAAAGATTAATTTCATTTTAACAAAAGGGTTTATAGAGTGGACGCCAGAGGCAGCACTTGCCGGCGGTGCCTTGTAATTATGCACACCATTTGCTTGCAAGGCTGTCTGTCTGTCTTTATTCAATTCGAGTCACTAAAGAATTTTTTTGTTATCATTTTGTGTTTGAAAGATATGAATTTTTAAAATTTTGGTTATGAAAAACCTACTTTAGAGAAAAATGAGTTTAAATTAATGATTATTATTAATGGTGTAAGGCGCTTCGACAACAGTTTGTTTGGTCTCTTTTCTCTTATCTCACCTTTTTTAAATTTTTTAAAATAAAATACGTCGATTCTGATGAATAAAATATTTAATCATATAAAATGAAGAATTAGAGAATCGGAATCAGTAATAAAAAAAAAAATCGATTTTTTAAACTTTTTTTAGTAAATCGGCTCTCCTGAAAATTTAGCCCAGCGAAGATTTGGTACCTTTTCATGTGGATGGTCACAAATGTATTTCAAATACTGTATTTAAACTATAGTATTTTAAATAGTGCCCGGCCCTGGACTAAATGGCCTCAGCAGCCGAGAACGTAAAATTAAAAAAAAATTAATTCGTTTTCCTCAAATCGTTTTCACCAATAATGAACAAGTGCAAGTCAGAAATAATAAACAGTCATATTTTTGAGTAATACTAATTCGGTTCCTGAGGCCATTTAAGGTTTTACTTTATACTGATGACTACCGGAGAGGGTTTCACAAGCTTGTTTTTCAGAGCCACCCATCCGAAATTCTGCAGTGATTGGCATTGTTTATTAGTAAGGATCTTGTTCACTGTTGCTAAGTCTCCCCCCCCCGGCCCATAAAAAATTAATAAATTTGTTGATTTAGAGATTGTGACTAATTTTAATCATATTTTGAAATTGATTGGTTTATAACAGGCAAACCGGAATTTAGCAAAGGAAAACAGCCACCGAGATATTTGTAGTTAAGCAACGTCATCTCTGTTGAACCTAAGGATAGGTGGCCCCTCAGAAACAAGAGTGTTGAACGGCCGCCGGAAGCCATAGATTCTAATTTTCTACATAATATACTGAATATTCAAAAGTTAAAATAGCGGATTAATCTAAAATAGAAATTAAAAAAAAAGTGACATGAAAAAACAAATAAGCATAGAACCATTAAAAAAGCAAATAATAAAAAAATTTGTAAATCTACTTAATTATATATCAAAATTAGTATAATTAAATAAACACCAGAAGGGCCAGCCAGATCAGGGAGTTGATTATATATTTTGAAGTAAAAATTTTTCTCTCTTAATATTAATATTATAAAATTTAGTTATTTTTTTTTTATTAGTAATCAAATTTTTAAACCACGTCTTAAGAATTTATGATACCTCTAAAGTTTCTTAACATGGAATTAATTTCATTAAATAATATGATGTTTAAGGCCTTTTTTTTAAAACAAATTTAATGAACCTCGCCCGTCCATCCCCCCACCCCCACTACCAGTCAAATTAGGCCGCTAATTTGCGGTTTTATTTTTTTGACATTTATAAATTATATATAACTTTTTGATTGGTTCAAACTTTTATGTTTTTAATTTACATATTTAATATTATTAATAAAACATAAATTTTAAATTATAATTAATTAATATTTTTCATCATCATCATCATCATCGTTGTCGTTGTAGTCGTCATCATCAATTCGCCCATTTTCGCAAATGACACTAGTTGATTCAAAATGTAAATGAGTAGGATTTCCAATTCGACAATTATTCATTAATATTCATTTAATATTCGTTTAATTAAATTTATTCAATTCATTTGTTAATTTTTCAAAACAATTTAAGTGTTTATGTTTGTATTTGGAATGTTAAAATAGAAGACCACGCCCAAAAATTAGAAAATTTTTTAGTTCTTTTAATAAAATAAGTATTTAACCGAGAGACTAAAGGTAAAATTTTAAAACATCAAGGATTTAAAATCGTTTTAAGAGTTAGATTTATTACTTTCTCTTACCTATATGAAAAATATATAGAGAGAAAGTATTGTGATCATGTCAAAAATTCGATGTCGAAATTTTGAGGAAATTTTTCAGTTTTTTTTTTTTTAATTTCTCAAAATTCACTGAAACAATTTTATTTAAATTCATAAATCAACTATTTTTTAGATGCTTTTAAATAGTATATTAATTAGTTTTTCCTAAACGTGTTTGAAGTATACTTTATTTCCAATGAAGAAGACGTATCTCAAAGCCATCTATGAAACGCAAGTGGTCATGTTTGGAACTAAGGCGCTATGGAAAACTAAATAAACGTCAAAAAAATCTGTTGAAATCCAGTACACAACTTAGGATTATCGAAGGTGAAAAGAATGTTGAGTGCTGAGCGTGTTAATTCACACCAGATTTTTAGAATTATTATAGTATTATTTGAAGTAGGTATATAGAGTATGTAGGTGTTGATTACTTAAATGGCCTAAGTTGCCGAAAAGTGGGTGAATGTGAGTGTGAATGGGAAAAAGTGTGAGTGTTTTTCAAAAAAAAAAAAAAAAATCAAGACAAATTTGACATTTCTGTCACCTATAGCAACATCTTAAGAGCTAAATATTGACTTAGATTATGTGAGAATCATGGACAGAGAGTGAATTGGCGTAATATTCTTAATAATATCAAAAACAACCGAAAGGATCATTATTTAAAAAAGAAAATGTCTTGGTCCTGAAGATGAACCTAAATGAGACCGAAACGTCGGTCTTGCTTAAAAAAATTTAAATAGATCTTCACTCTGAAGAAGTTTTATTTATCATGAGGGCTTTACCATTAGTAAATAAAAAAATCCCCTAGTTTTTTTAATTTAAACAGAAGAAAATCCCATCCCATATTGAGTCCACAGGAGTAACAATAAAATTTTTGAGATATTTTGGGCAACGCTGACGGGCATGAACGTGCACCACCATCCTTAACATAAAAAGAAATGCCCTATCGTAAAATCGGATGGCGTGGGGTAAATGTCATGGGGATCAAAACCAAACGCAAAGGGATGAATTCGAAAGTCCTTCGATCTACGTGTAATTAAGTAAAGTTAAATTATGAGATAACAAAACGTGAATGGTTAATTAATCCTTTAAAAAAAAATCTTGTTTAATGGACTAAAACTTTTTTCTGTTTTCTTAACAGTTCAATTTATTTTTATTAAACTTTTATTTAAAATTATAAAAAAAAATTTTTCTTGGGGATGAATAGAATCAATCGTTCAGGGTTTGATTTTATTCGCCTTTTTCTCCCCAAAAAAAAAAAAACATGTTGAGTAGTAAATTTTTCCACTGAATACGAGTGATTGCCACAAGAAGAATGAATGTTTTTGTTGTTCTATATGCTATTCCTATAAAAATTTTCCGATCAATATAGAGAGAGGGCTGGTCCAGACCCTCTTCTGCTCTGCCATTTGGTACTCCTCTGTAGGAATACAAGGGGACGGCACCCTCATCCTCGAGCCTCCCCTTGGAGCACGTTTTTATCTCATTTAGGAGAGAGCCCACCCTCCTTTGAAGGGGATGAGACATTCCGGATGATCCGATCCTGATGACACCCAGTTGATGTTCGGACTCTTTATCTCAGCCCATAACACCAAAAAAGAAGGTGTAGTTCCCCCTCCCATGCCATCCCAAAATGCACCTTACTAGTTAGCTACCTTGGCAACCGACGTCTAATACACGTCCCAAAGGCATAAATCTTCTTAATAATATCCGGGAAAAATCTTGAAAGGGTATTTTGGTTTCGAGATTAAATGCAAAAATTTTAATAGCATTTCGAATTCCATTTCTGTTTATGTTTAGGGTGAAAAGTTTTCTCATAAAAACTATTATAAAACAATGATCCATAATTTCATTCTGAGAATCGTCTTAAATATGCTAATTTAAAAAATTTTCAATTTGTTTATTTGTAAAACAGCCCAAGTACATATAAATAAAATTCAGAATTTAGTTTTTAGGAAATCACGAGATGTGGAAATCCAGTTGTTGGTAGATTTTACAGAATCTATAACAAATTATTTTACAAAAAAAAATATATATAGTCTATATATTTTTTTTTCATAATTTTGGAGTTATCAATATACTTATTAGGCTATAGATGTCAATCATAAAGAATGTTAAATTGTACATTTGAGATCTGAGGTAAGAGCAAAAGTCGAATCAGTCGTCAGAATTATAGATCCTGTAAAAAAGAAAAGTTTTTATTTTAAATTAAATTCACCTGCAACTTGATTTCGACATTTAGTAACTTCCTAAAATGAAAATTCTGAAAAATAAACTTGCTACTAATATCATAATTGTCTGTTATATAGGTCTACATTAGATAAAAAAATCAGGTGTGACTGGTCGCACAGCAAACAACTTTCTCTTACTTTCGGTAAACGAAAGTTGTGTTTTGTGTTTGTCACACCAGATTTTTTTGTGACGACATATGTTTAGTTTCCGCCGATATATTAGAACAAAAGTATAAAATTTGAACCTCCTAGCTCTTTCAGACTCATCATTTTAAATTTATCTATCCCCGAGTTAAAAAATCTCGACATCGAATTTTTGACATGAATCAAATACTTTCCCTCTATATATATTAACATATATAGAGGTAAGAGAAAGAAAAAATTCTGAAGAACGAAAGAAATATTTGCCATGTTATTTTCAAAAGAGACTTAGGATGGAATGGGGTCTATCTTACAATTAGAGTTAATATTAAGAGCTCAAATTTTTAGGAAATTTTTTAAAATCAATTTGTAAGCATTTGAGCCCCTGGAAGCAGAGAAATTCTAAAACACCCCCGCTAATGTATATAAATAAAACAATTAAAAATCAAATGAAAAAGAACAAAGATCGCTAAATAGAATCTACGAGTTCAATAACTTTATTCAAGACATTTCTGCCTCCATTTTGGTTTAAATTTAAACCAACTTAAGAAAAGTTAAAAAAAAAAAAATTTATACGACAAGCAAAAAGCGTCTTTAAGCTATCTCTCCCCTATAAAGTTGTCTTTTTGTAAGATAAATAAAATACAATATTAAATCAGATATGTTTATTTTTTTATACACACTGACAAGCAAAATTCGTATATCGACAAAGACCTTTTGTTAAAAAATAAATAATAAATAAAGGTAATATTTCAAAAAGTTGATAGGGATGAAAAAAAAAAATCATTGCGGAGGTGGAGGATTATATTTATATTTGATCCGAGTTATTATAAAAAATTTCCATAAAGAGAGAATAGAAATTTATTATTTTTTTATTGATGTTAAAAAAAACAAATGCATGAAATATTTCCCCCCAGTGTCTTTTTTTTCTGTAAGATGATTATTCTTTGTTAATGAAGTTCTTTTTTTTCGATCAAAATATTTAGGCTGACGATTTTCAAACGACTAATTTATTTAGTTGGGTTGGCTTAAAATCGTGATGCATAATCAATTTATACCCAACTCAACTGTTTAGTTGTGTTGTATGCGCATACGAGATCGATATTAAATCAACTTTTGAATTACTTTCATTTGTATTTGGACATTCACTGCTCGAAAAGGTAAATAGGCAGGCATTATTACTTTCTTTATTAAACATAAAAAAAAAATCAAAAGCGGTACTGGGTCCATCCAATATATAGTTATTGACTAAGACAAGGAGCTTTCCACATGCTCCATAAAAAACTTTTACAACATCCAGAAAATTTTATTTTTAATTTCCGGAAATGAAAATGAGTGTAATCCATAATTTATAGGTACTCTATTTTATTTATGTTCTTTAAATTGAAATTTTACAATTTATAATTTTTTACTTTCTCTTCCCTATATATGAAATATATATAGAGAGAAAGTATTGCGATGATGTCAAAAATTCGATTTCGAGATTTTGATGGATATACATGTTTTGAGACTTCTGAGTATTTTTACCATGAAGGAATTGAGCTTCGGGATTGAAATTTTATATTTAAGTTTGGTACACTCTCGGACACTCAAAATAAGCTTTTGAACAAAATCGGCCAAAAAGTACTAGTACTTTACTGATGCACTTTTTCAGTTTTTTTCGATTTTCTCAAAATTTGCTCACCCAAAATTATTTAAAATTCAAAAAATCAATTATTTTTTAGATGCTCTTTAAAATGTGTATCTCATTTTGCCCTTGAAATCTTTCGAAGCTCACTTTACTCTTGTACTTCGTAGGAAAGATAGGATTTATGAATTTGAATCCAAATCGTTGGAGCCAATTTTGACAAAAATCGAAAAAGCTGAAAAAATACATTAGTAAAAGTACTAGTACTTTTTGGCCAAGCTCCCTGTCACGTTCCAGGGGTGTACCTAACTTTATTCTAAAATTTCAACGTCCTAACTCTTTTCGTTCATACGTATACTTTGTTAACAGACACATAGACACACAGGCAGACAGATAATGTTCCGAAAACGACTTTTTTAGACTCATAGGTAAGAAAAAGTAAAAATTAAAATTTTGTTTGGTTTTGCGAGATATTTACTGCTAGTAAAAGTAATATGATTTTAGGGATTTTAATTTCGAGTCAGTCATTTGATAGGCGATGTAAGAAATACTAAAATTTAATTTCTACATGATCTCTACACTTTTTTTTTTATCTCTATGAGTAAATAACACGCGAGATTTTTTCCTCCTTTTCTTTTTGCTCATGTTTCCTTATTAAAGCTTTTATCATAATTGAACTTTATTCTATTTTCAAAAGGACCCTCAAATCTTGAGAGCTTGAGTCAATATTTTCTTCTCTTAAAGGTAAATAGGTTTTATATTAAAAAAAAAAAAGTTAAGGAGATAAGATTCCTAATTTATTTAAAATCTCGATCAAGAGAGTGAGAATATTAATTTAAATTTACAAGAAAAAGATTTTAAAGACTGGGATTAATAAAGAAAATTCCTTTTATCAACCTTACTAGATTCCTGCCCCCGTTCCTTCTGGCTTCATAACTCTTTTATCTCAAATATTAAAACAATTTAATTAACAACAACAAAAAATTGAATATATAAATTAATTTATCTATCGATTGTGGATTTTAATAAGGATAAATATTAAGTACCTCATATTTTTTACTTTATCAAAATGTTATCTAATTTTTTCTTTTTTATCAGGGATGCTTAATTCCCATTGCATATGCCAAATGAAAAATATCCACCAAAATCAGGCAAGTGATTGTGAAGGTATCCTACAGTCAATAACAACCAATGAAATTTGTTTGCTTGAATAACCCGTGTTAGGCATTTGCGAAAGGATTTAATAACCCTCCTTGTTCAATAAATAAATTTAAATTTTAATAACAATATTTATCTATAGTGATTCGAAACTTATAAAAATAATCTCACTCAGCTTCGAGTGGAGGAGAAGGAGGGAGCTTTTATAATTTTGTTCAATGAAAGAGTGAACAACGTTGTGGAAACGTCTCACTAATAGACAGAGTTCAAATTATTAAGTCTATAATCAAAAAAAAATTTATAATTTTCAAAATGAAATAATTTCAGGGGGCTGAAGCTGTTCCAAATCCCTCCCTTGGCTATGTGGCTGATCCCATTGAATTAAAAAATAATTTCGAGATAAAATTAAGTTAACACCTATCCCAAATATTGCTAAATTTCTTCTATAAATAAAAGAAAAAATCTGGTTAAAGTGCGTCTCGGGTGTTAATTTTGGGAGTTCCAGCGGCCACAATTTTGAAGCTATCGACCTGAATTTTTTTTTAATTAAGCTATTAAAATATCTACAACTTATAGAAGCCCTTTTTTTTGATTTTCCAAAAAATAATTTTTTTTTTAGATTAATCACATTAAATAAAAGATAATTTTAAAAAATTCGCTCTATATCTATATTCTCTCTACTATATAATTAAATGAGTAATCATTGTGTTAAAAAATAATTAATTTTTTACCCTTAATTAATTAGCTGGAATCTTTCAAATGAAATGGAATAAATCCCTTGTATCCCTATGGGAAAAACTAACGCCATCTCTTGTCGTCTAGAGTAACTCGGTAGTCAATCGTCTTCTAACGGTTTTTTGAGACGCGCACTTTAATAACTGTTTCTTATACTACTATTTTTATTAACGATTTTAACCAAATGACATTAAAAAACTTCAGTTACTTTCTCTTATTCTTTTTTTTAAATTTCACATATTAATAAAAAATATTATCCATTTAAAGAATAAAATTACATCCTTTTTCAGATGTTATATTCTATGAAAAAAGTCCTGATATGTAAAAGAGTTTTGTGAGGAGAGGGGGAATGGTGTCTTTTTAGAATCTTGTGGTTAAGTCATTCGCTATTTTTTAATAACCTAATTTATAAAAAAAGTTGTCAACTTGAATCATTCGTTCTTTCTTTTGAATTGAGCTATTTTATTATTATTATTTTTTTTTTTTCATGATTTAAATTATTCTCTCTTTGGATTTTTATTTTATTCTGTCTTCTAGGATGAAAGAATGGCATCCAATTCGATGATAAATATCAAAAACATATTTCCGGATTTTGCAAATGGGTCACGTCTTTCATTTTTTTTTTTTTCTTCAATTTATTTCAACATTTTTTGGAAAAATTTGTATATAAATATTATGCAATATGGCAATATACAGTATAATTTAACTAAAAGAGCTAGATTTTAAAATCTTAAGGACATACAAATAAATAATGTTTTAGATTTTTATAAGAGGTAGAGCTCTCGTATCATTCCTGCAGATTTATCAAAATGTATAATGTACAAATGAAAAGACGGCATCCATTATTATAATCTTTAGAAGATCTTCTTTGAATTTGATTTCATTATTTTAACCAGAAGGGGCTGATGATGATTTGAATAACCTTTCCACAATGTGGGGGAAATACTAAACAACAACAATTAGTAACTCGGAAAATAATAGAAATTTTGGAACGGAAATAAATTAATTTCCTGTAATCTTTAGAAGGTCTTCTTTGAACAAAGGGCATTAGCGAATTATATAATTACTAACGTTTAAATTTTAGTTAACACTATCTTCATAGCTTAAAACAATAGAAATGTCCATGTTTTACAAAGCATTTTTTTAAGAGTATTAATTATAAACAATCATGGAATTTTGAGAAAATCGAAAAAAGTAAAAAGTGCAGAAAGTACTAGTATTTTTTGGTCGATTTTGTTTAAAAGCTTCGTATCACGAGCCAGAGAGGAGCCTAACTTTAATATAAAATTTCAACCTCCTAGCTCTTTTCGTTCATGAGTATATTTTGCTAACAGACACACAGAACCGAAGGCCTATAATGACAAAAAGGAGAAGCATAAAAGGGGAACTCAACTGCTGGAACTGAGAAGATGCCTGTTGAGATTAGACATGAAAGTCTGAAGATTGTAGGTTTTGGTGAAGATTGTCGCAGGGAGCTTGTTCCAATCACGGGAGGTCATGGGAACAAAGGAAGATGGGAATTGACTACGTTAGTCATGTTTTGAACAGTATAAGGATGCTGGGACGATGTGTCCTTGTGTTCCATGTACCAGGTATATGTTGCATTGGGTGGGATAATTGATTTTAATTCGGCAGAGCATTGACCATAATAGTAACTATAGAAAAGAGAGAGTGCAGACACGCTTCTTCTATGATCTAGTGACTGTAGGTATATGTAATATTTTTATATACCGAAACTAAGTTTCCTCAACCATCATATATTTTATCAATACTTGATAGCATCGAAGGCGAAAAAATGACATTCAAATAAATAAAAATATAATTTGTTTACACTCCCCATCAAACAAATTAAAATTAGGTGATTTTTTGATGGGAAAAATTCATTTGAAAGAAATATTATTAGCTGATGGCAAATATACTCGTATATATATTCATTTAAGTGGAAGGTTGGGTTGTTTTTTAGGCAGGCAGCCGCCGCAATGCTGCAAAAGCTGCTAAAAATACATAGCAGTGCATTAATCACCTCCAAGGGGCCTTTAAAATTAAAATAACCAATTCCGGAATAATTTCCAAATTAATTGCTCATTCTCTTCGTTCTTTCTCATTTCCCACTCAAAGATATTAAAAAAGAGAAACGTTTAAAAGATTTTAATAAAAATCAGGCTCATATTTGATTATAGGCCTATATAGCTATCGGTTAAAATAAAATAAGACCATAGAAAAAAAAAGAATTTTTCTCTTTTTGAATCGCAAGTAATTTTTCTTTGGATGACCATGAATATAAATATTATTTCGTTTATTTTTTTTTTAAGTATTCCGTTAGAGGTGATTTTTCTTTTGGAATTATATCTCCCATTCTATAACCGAGTGACTATCCATCCCTCCCCCCACCCTTCAATTGTAAGTTTGAGACAATTTCCCCCGAGAATTCCGCCCCCTCGTTCCGGACTTCAAGCGTGAAATATTAAAAGAATGTTATCTTTCCTTCAAGAAATATAATTGTGTTTTGAGAAACTTAGTACGAAACAAAGAGATATAAGATATATCAAAGAGAGAGAGAGAGAGAGAGAGATTCAGGGAAGATAATTCGTTATAAGAAAACAAAAAGAGAAAAATTTCCAAATATTGTATACATATATAAAGTTCAAAACCCTCTTCTCTCAGTCCTGGGAGATTTAATAAGTCTTTCGAGCGTGATTTATTCATACAAGTCAGATGGTGCCGCCAGTGAAGTGCATTTTGAGTTGATTTTAATTTGATGCTGCAAAGAAGATAAATTTCAACCGACATATCATTATGGGACATATGCGATCTCTTTAAAGAGAAAATACTCTCAAGAAATTCACTTAAACGAAATGAACCCTGGCTTCTTAAAAAATGATAAGGCCTATTATAAAACAAATAACTATATATTACTCATAGTGCAATAAGGCCTACCGAAAATTGAATTAAAGTGGACTAAAAAAAGTCGGAGAGACAAAGAAGAAAAGAAAGCAATACTACTCGTAAACAGCGCTCAAACCCTGCATTGGTGGCCATAGGAATAAGATCAAACTCCGGCCGGATATATGCATTTAATCTCAACAATGGGGGGGGGGCTCGGGGCTTGGTGTAGAGGTTAGCGTGCTAACCTCGTATACCAAAAGTCGCGGGTTCGGACCCCAGGCAGTCCGATGATTTTATTTAAGCCATTTGGATACCAAATAGCTTAAATATTAATAGAAATGCCTGGAACCGCAATATAGATAAATTCATAAATAACGGTTATCGTTTAAAGTCTTATATGGCCTAAGTTGCCGAAAGGCCTGAGTGAATGTGTGTGTGAGTGTGAGTGTGAATGAGAAAAAAGTGTTTTTTTGTAAAAAAAAAAAAAAAATAATAATAATAAAAAAATCTAATGAGGGTCCAGGTATATTTATTTAAACCATTAGATATCCAAATGGCTTAAATAAAATCATTGGACTGCCTGGGATCCGAACCAGCAACCCTTGGTATACAAGGCCAGCATGCTAGCCACTACACCAGGGTCCGAGGGCTAAAAAATATTTTCTCTTTTTAGAGAATTAAAAAAATTTTATTTCTTCTGACTTAAAAAAGGTAAAACATTAAATAGCTCGTTTGGAAAAATTGAGGACTACAAGTAGGGCTAAATAAAATAAAACCGTGCGGTGGTCATCTATATTTTAATAATTTAAATCTCTTTTTTTAGTTCCTTCATACTCTTATTTCTATTCTATCTGAGAGTATGTGACCATTGGTCATCATAGATTGACGTGACGGATCGTAACTAACATTTATAAAAAAACAAACAAAATCAATAAATTATGAGGAGGAAGGAAATAAATAAAAATTCTATTTATTTATTTTTTTGCTGTCGACGTTTCAAGGGCAGGTCGATATTCTGACCTCAAAATGCCGACAGCAAAAAATAAATTTGATTTTTTTGGTTAACTCTACATCTTCATAAATCGTCTCTAAATAAATATCTGGTACTTAAATCGTGAAGAAAGGGCACCATCTCGGTTCAAAGGGCATAAGGGCGAAAGTTGACTAATACACATACTAAAGTATTTGGCAATCGATTTCAAACAAAAGTCAAAAGATTTTTTAATTTTTTTTTTCTGCTGATAAATTATAATGATCAAAAGCAACATTATCTCTTGTTATTATATAACTTAAATATTTTTTTTTTCTCCTTTTGATTGATATAAAAAAGCCTCTATTATTTCAATATTAAAAAAAAAAAAAAATTGTAAAATTTCAAAGTAAATAAAGAAATAAAAATATTTATAGCTAAAACAAAAACACCCTCTCTCTCTCGCTGTATCGTCGATATTTTAAAATCAAAGGTATCAAATTGCTTTTAAGTATGATTGCACTCAACATTAATTTGTTCAAAAAAAAAATGTTTTGACAGTGAAATAATATTCATGTCCCCCCACCAATGCCATCGAGTGAATTATTATTAAATGTATACGGAAGGCATTATCATTTTTTTCATTATCGACAGCATCTCTCTCTCTCTCTCCCTCACCTGCCTCTGCCATTAATATGAAAATGGATCATTTTTTTTCCAAGTTAAAAATTCGGGTAAAAGTCAAACAAAAAAAATATGATACAAAGGACAAACTAGTATGTAAATTTATATTATTATAGGGAAATGTTTTATTTTTACTAAGATAACAGTATAAATACATTAACCTATGGTTGGTGGGCAAAGTTAAAAATATATATCAAGCATATCAGATTGATTTGAGTGATTTGTTAGAAATTTTAGTTACGTGGTTCAAATAAAATATTTTTAGTTGGGAGCCAGAGAATGAGGCATAACCAATATCTCTCCTTTTAGACAAAAAAGTGAAAATGTGGGATCATTATTATTGGCTAGAGGAGTTATAGAAGAATTTTGGCCTTCACTTTAGATTGGAGAATTTTGAAAACTCTTTTCTTGAATTTATTAAACTGAAACAAATAATCGAATTTAGCGCGTCGGGGGGTAATTTTGGGAGATTCCAGCGGCCACAATTTTGAAGCTATCGACCTCAAATTTTTTTTTTAAATTAAAGCTATTTATAATATCTACAACTTATAGAAGCCCTTTTTTGATTTTCGAAAAAATAATTTTTTTTTTTTAGATTATCGCATAAAATAAAAGATATTTTTTAGAAAATCCGCTCTATATCTTATAGATAATTAAATTAGTAATCATTGTGTTAAAAAATAATTAATTTTCAACCCTTAATTAATTAGCTGGAATCTTTAAAATAAAATGGAATAAATCCCTTGTATTCCTATGAGAAAAACTAACGCCATCTCTTGCCGCCTCGAGTAACTCGGTAGTCAATCGTCTTCTAACGGCTTTTCCAGACGCGCATCTTAAATCAGTAAAAGCAACGGGTTTGTTTCATTTCTGAGTTGATAGATTTTTTCATAATTTCAAATGGAATGAGGTAGTGTGCATAATTATTTTCTTAAATAATATTTTCAATGAAATTCTTTTATTAATTTCACTAAAAATAAAATTATAATCTTCAAATACTCTCTTCACATATACTTAATTATTATTTAACTATGAATGAAAATAAATATATTTAAAAAAATTAATAATAACGTTTTAAATTCTCTTTATAAACTCGTTCGTTCGTATAAAGAAGCTAATTTGCAGCTATGGAGCTTTGGAACACTTACCAGGCAGGAGTCTTAAAAAGGTGAAGTTTATTTGAATTCAAACAGCTCTCTCTCTCTCTCTCTCTTTGGGAAGGAAATAAACACGCTCCAGTGCTCTCTTACCTGGAACAAAAATAAATTAATCATTAATGAAATTTTATACTTTATTAATATTAACAGGAAGAAATAATAAAATTAAAATAATATCAAGTGGAAATGAAAAAAAAAAAAAATTATAAAACTATATACTGTATTTGATGTTGGTGTGTTGCCTTTTCATAACTATTTCGTTAATTTTTTTTTATGATAAATTTTATAAAGATCAAAGGTATTATTCCACGAAATGTTGTTTTCGCAAATCAAATAAATAAAATTTATAGAATTCGTTATTAAAATTAATTAAGTAACGATGATTTGTTTTTTGATGAGAACGGTGTTTCATTAAAATTTATAATAGACCGCAAAAAGTTTTTGTGGGTTTCCAGGAAAAGACAAAATTTGAAGACTGCTGGGTTAGGTTATAATGGAAATAAAATTTTCATTTAATTATAATTATATAAAACATTCGTAATTATATTATAAAGTTGCTAGATATAACGATGAATGGTTCAGTGATGCAATACCCGTATATGTAAATCACATTGTCTATTAAATGATTTAAATATAAATGGGAGGATACAAAGTTTATTAAATATTAATGATTGAACGTTATAGCATTAAGGGGTTCAGGAGGTAGATGTTACGCATGTTTGTCCCCATAGGAGGGCGCTGTGTGCTTTAAAAAGTAAGCCAAAAAACACCTATTACGAAAATTTGCCAAGAGATGTCAGAATGGTAGCTAATAATATTTAATGCATTTGGTTGATTTTCATTGATCTTTTAAGAATGAATTACTTTATAAATGTTATTAAAGATTATGAATCTTTTTATAAAATCATATAAATATATAAATATAGGCCAGATAGATATCGGGGATCTGCTGTTAGACTAGCCTGCCATCTTTTGCAAGAGTGCTGAATTATTTGACACATAATTTTTAAATATATCTACCAATCTTATTTTAAAATTTTCTTAATTAATATGTAATTAATAATATAATTAATAATAACAATAAATTAATTTAATTAATTAATTAATTTAAAAAACATTAAAGATTATTGGGACAGATGGTTTGCTGTAATTGCTTGATAACAAAAAAAATTTATTTCCTTAATTTTTTTTAGTCATTAAAAAAAATTTTAACTCTCTGTCCCAATAATCCCCTTATGAATATAATTAATTAAAAAAAAAAAAGTAGGAAAGAATTTACAATAGTAAATTCAAAGGGGTGTCTCTGCTGTAGAGTGAGAAATACGCCCTACTCTCACATTCTTTTGTTTAGGTAGAGTAGCTCTAGCGAAGTTATCGCCTTTACTCCCTCTCTTTTTACTTTCTCTTATTTTATTTGTATCTGGTTGGCGGAATCTAAGCACCAAGGTGGGAGAAGGGGAGAGTTTACCAACATGGGAGGAGACTTCGATGCGAGGAATGTTTGGTTGCCTAACTTAAAGGCGTGCTTTATTTAAGGTGCGCGTCTTGTGGTGCTAATTTTGGGAGATTCTAGCGGCCACAATTTTGAAGCTATCGACTCAAATTTTTTTTTAATTAAAGCTATTTAAAATATCTACAACTTATAGAAGCCCTTTTTTTGATTTTCCGAAAAAAATAATATTTTTTTTTAGATTAATCGCATTAAATAAAAGATATTTTAAAAAAATTCGCTCTACTCTCTTATAGATAATTAAATTAGTAATCATTGTGTTAAAGAATAATTAATTTTTTTGCCTTTAATTAATTAGCTGGAATCTTTCAAATAAAATGGAATAAATTCCTTGTATCTCTATGGGAAAAACTAACGCCATCTCTTGTCGCCTAGAGTAGCCTACTCGGTACTGAATCTTCTTCTAACGGCTTTTCAAGACGCGCACCTTAAAAAGGGTATCAACTTCAATACCCTGGGGTCCTGAGTTCGCTTCCCATGCCAAGAAAAATTTGTTTTAAATAAATAGAGTTCCTTCCGTGCATAATATTTGGACGTTTATGCACGAAGGAACCAAGCACCATTAACTAAATCTGAGAAAAGGGAAATTTCAACTGCACAATTCTAAACAAAACCAATGGAAATGACTTGTTTTCTTGTTTCATAGAAAAAAAGGGCACTGGTATTAAAGTTGTGATTTAAATAAGGAAGATCTTTTTCCTACAAGATGGTGGACTTATCTCAATTTCGATCATAATGGCGCTTGGTTCCTTTAGTTTTGTTTACAGTTTTTAATTTTATTCCCTGTATTTAAATGAAATGACAAAGATTATGAATTAAAATTTGAATCAATAAATGATTCATGTACTTCATTTTATTTCTACAGTTTGAAATTATCTATCAAAA